>VUQK01020479.1:6448-18632 GCA_015106715.1 Bujurquina vittata
CTAGGCACATCTTGGTAATCAACACCCCTATAAAATTTTTTTTTTTTTTAGTTTTTTTTTTTTAAGCAGGATTAGAAAGAGCTACAGGCCTTCACTGACGCCTGGTGGTAAAGTGGGTGAAAGGCAGCAATCTGTGTATTCGTCTCAGCGCTTATTGAGGCTCCAGAGGGGATCCAAGCTGCTGAGTGGGTCATCACCTTCCTCCCCTCGAGTTCCATGGAGACCCTGACCTTCTGCCGGCTGCAGGAAGCTCTGCTTGGTCACCCGCTGCTTCCCTCGACCCACCCCATCCATGGAGAAGGCCTCTGGTGTCAGCGAGGCCAGAAACTCCAGAGATGAAGGAACTGGTGCAGTGGTAACAGGAGGGACACTGGGCGGGGCCTCTGGGACTGGCTGATGGTTGGGTGCTGGCGGCGAAGAAGGGGAAACGGCATCAAGCCCATTGGGTGGTGGCGGAGAGGCGGTGGGGGAAATGAAAGGTGGGCTGAAGGAGGATGGGGGCTGTGGATCTGTGGCAAGACAAGCATTCTGGAGCTGCTGGATGTTCCCCAGTGAGTCGAGAGCAGGTAAGATTGGGCCGAGCTGCTCCTCACCCTCCATGGCTGCGTCTGTGGTACTGGGCGGCCGGATGCTGAGTTTGGCGATGGTGGCTTGGATGGAGCTTATGGGCATGTCACCACCAAGGACAATATCCTGCTGAGATTCCTGTCTCGGGTAAGGCTTTAGAGAGAGGGATTGGAAATAAAAATTAGAGTAATACAGAAACATGATTACAATCTACATGTGAGTTGCTACAGAAGGACACTCCTAAAGTTCTGGATTTATTTTGAGAACCACCTCAGATGAATGAAGTTTTGTCTGCATGGCTCACAGCACTGCAAAAACAAAATGTAAATGTGTATTATCTACTTAGCACGTCAGTAATCTGCAAGCCATGTAGCTATGGTTTATAAAAGGATGATTAATCACAGCCTGCAGAATGCAGCAGCAACACCCCTTTTCCTCTTTAGTATTTCAGATTTACTAGTACCAGACAGTTTGTTTCTTTTGCATTATTAATTATTAGAGGAGCCAGTTTTCAAACTGGCCACTCAGGCCGGTGGATCCAAACCTCCAGAGCTATTTGAAAGCACAAGTTAAGAAGAGTGTCAAACCTTTGTGGCTGCAGAGTTGGTGTTCTTGCTGCAGGTGGCGGTCGTGATGCCGTGGCGCTGAAGAACCTGCTCGGCGTGCTTCAACACAGCCTCATAGCAGAACTTCAGGTGGAGCTGGAGACAGACCCAAAAGATAATAAGTGTGTCTTTATATCAGCGGTGCCTGGTTCAAATTGTAATCATTTAAATTTAAAAATAGCCTGGTATTTCTAAAACACTTAGAATAAGGTTTTAAAGCTGCACTTTGAACAATCAGTTTTTGCAGCAGTTTCCTATCATCTACACGTGCAGCTATAAAACAAGTCAAATATCAACCCCAAGCACAACCCCCGGTTTCTGTGCCTATCTCACCTTCTCCTGTAGCATATTCTTCCTCTGCTGTCTCATCTTCTTCACCAGTAGTGGAAGGTCCGGGATCCCATTTCCTGCCTCCAGCTCCTGCAGAGCTGCATAAAGCAGACAGAAGGCGCCAGTGCGTCCGACACCCGAGCTGAGACAGGAAGTGTACAGACTGATTAGCAACAACACAGTTACTGAATGAATAATAAGGAACAAAAGTTTGTGTCTTATATCAGCAGGGAGCAAGAAAAGTACGTTTGCTGTGTGCTGTCCACATTTCAAGGTTGTGATCCAGAGCGCAAAATGTGATCATTTAATAGGCGGGGATAAAGGTGCACATTTAAGAAATTCACTGTTGGCCTTGTTTGTACATGAATACTCTCACCTGCAGTGCACAACAACAGGAGTGTGTAAGGGCCTCTGGTGGAGGTAATGTCCATGAACCTCTTGGATGAATCGCAGCAGATTACTCTTGCTGTCAGGAAGACCCCTAATAGAATATGAAGGAATAATGACTCCTCAGGTTGAGATACACTTAAATGGCATTTCTAGATTGACTAATAAATCCCTTCTGCGAGACTTTATGAACAGTATTTAATATAAAGAGACGACTTACAGCTCTGGCCAGGAAGTAAACTGGAGATGGACAACAGTGCGTTTTAGGCTTTGGTCGCGGTACTGCAGACTGATCATGCGCTCCACGTGCGTTGGTGTCATCTTCTGTGTTGTTAGGCTGAGTGTTATTGGTCCCTGAGAGAGTGGCTGGCCGCGCTCCGTTGGGAAGTAGCGCAAAACTTTTCCCTGTGAGGAATTGGAAGCACAAACAAAACAAATAATGAGTATCTAAGAAATCTGATAGTTCAAAAATAAATTGCGTAGAACTCGAACTTTTCCTTATAAAAACACATTTTTACACGCTACAGCAAAAATATTAATATACAAACTGTAAATAATTCCACTGTGCAAAAATAAACTACCTTTTCCAGCTCCTGCTCCGAAACCAGCATCACAATCAGTGACACCTTCTGCTCATACACCATCAGCCAGAAGTCTGCTGCTGTGCCGGTGAGTGGAGCCTGCGTGGCAATAAGGCGTGGGCAGTACGGAGACAGGTCCTCCACGTAGCTAGCGTTAATGTAGTCATCTTTCCCTGACTGTAGCACCACACGGTTGATGTCATAGGGCATGACATCCTGATGACGGTTCTTCATGGTGTAGCAGCGGGCAATAGCAATGGAAAGCTGGCGAGCGTCTTTCTCCTGCTGGTCCTGTAGCTCTTTCCAGCGGGCATCCAGCACAGAGAGCCCCCCTTCGTTCTCTGAGGGGTGCTCTAGGGAATCTACTTGAGCTCTGTAACGTTCTAGTTCACTGTGAAGGCGGGCGACACGCTCTGGGGCTTGGTATGGGTCACCCTGGATCAGGAGAACTCCCTGGGAGCTCTTCTTTCTACGCTCCCCATCCTGAGGATCAGCTTTGGTGGGCTGGAGGACATTAGTAGGGGCCTTGGTGCCTCCAGGCTGGCTCTCTGGACTAGACGACAGAAGGTCATCTGTGCTCGAGTTCTGTCGTTCAAACAGTGAAGTGGAGGGCGAAACAGCAGAGGGAGAAGGAAGAGTCGGTGGTGCTGTGCCTCCAGGAGTGGGGGTTGGAGTGGGCCTCTGCTGGGGGTTCAGACCCAAAGAAGACGGACCTGGAGAAGGAGCTGGGGAGGGGGAGGGGGAAGGGGAAGGTGGGATACTGCTGGGTGGCTGCGATACTGTAGGGCCTCCTGGAGTGGGCTGAATCATGTGCTGAGTAGGGGGGGCGTGTATACCATGCTGGCCTATGGCAGTGGGTTGCTGTGGGGCACTTGAAGGTACATTAGGTCCTGGAGCTGAAGGATACATGGCTGAAGGCTGTGGATGAGTCATAGGAAGAGGAGCCTGAGGTTGTTGTGGAGCAGCAGGCTGTGGTGCCAGAGGCTGCTGAGGCATCACCGGAGCCACTCCAGGGTAGCACACGCCCCCAGGATGGGGGAGCTGGGGTTGGTTGGGCATCCGCATGGGTTGTTGGGGCATATTTGGCATGGGAGGCTGTCCAGGGTGAGGGTGGTGCTGTGGGGGTAGTGTACTGGAGGGCATTTGAGCCATAGGCCCCCTTGGCAATTGGCTCTGAGGGCCAGGAACTATATGGGGCTGTGAAGAAGCAGGAGGCATCTGTGGGTGCATTGTAGGGTGAATGGGCTGGCTAGTGGGGGGCAGGAAGTTTTGTGAGACTGGAGGCATTGTCTGACTTGTGGGGGGCATCTGTGCTCTGGGCACACCTGGCATCTGTATCTGTGGGTGTGACGCTATCTGCGGGGCACCAGGGGGCATTGAGACTTGTTGCTGTTGTGGTAGCATGTGTTGATGAGGGAGTGCTTGGGGCATCTGCTGGTTGGGATGGGGTGGGCAGGTTTGAGATACAGGGGGCGCTGGTTGGGAAGATGGGGGTGTTGGTGGGTGTGCACTCTGAGGAGGTCTTGGCATGGAGCCTGGCATCATTTGAGGGTGCTGTTGGGGCACATAGCCCTGTGGAGTCTGGTAGCCTTGGGAAATCTGAGGCTGAGGCTGAAAGCCATTTTGCTGATGAGGCTGAAGCTGACCTGGAAATGCCTGCTGGTACTGGGGAGGAACACCAGGCTGTTGGGGCATATATGGATGTGGGTAGGTTTGTTGTGTTTGAAGAGGAGGGTGAGGGCCAGGAATAGCCCTTGGTCCGGGCTGGTAGCCCTGAGGGAGTTGTCCGATGGGCTGGGGGTACTGCTGTGGATGCTTCTGCTGTTGAAATTGGGGTCTCTGGCCTACACCCTGAATGGGAACCGCTGGTTGGGGAACAAACTGGGGGTATGCCCCTATCTGTGGGGGTACATTGTAACCACTTGTGGCTGCAGGTGGGACAGGGTGGTGTGGTGCGGGAGTGTAGCTGGGGATGGGTGCCTGAATGCTGTCCACAGTGGTGGTCGAGGGTCGAACAGGGGCAGGAGCAACCTGGCCGGGTTGGGGAGCTTGAGGAGGTGGAGGTCGATAGCCAGGGAGGACTGGTTGGGTTGGCATTTGAGGAGGCCTCTGTGGAGTCATCTGCGGTAGGGGTCCACGTGGCACGGGTCCCTGTGTTGCAAGAGCCCCTGCAGTAGGAAACTGAGCAATCCGTGCCAGGAGTTCTGGAGGTGGCAGGTTAGCAGGAAAGCGTGGCAGACCAGCAGCTGGAGCAGCCGGCCAAGGCAGAGAGGTGCCACCCAGGTTAGCACCAGGCTGCATGAAGGTGTCACGACCAGGCAGATGTGTTGCAGTTGTAGGAAGGGAAGGAATGTCAGGAGGGAGGCTGCGGAGGTCCTCAGGCAGGTCACCCCCCAAGGCCAATATGGCTGCATTGATCTTGGCCAGCTCTGGGTCCTCTAGGCTAGAAGGGTCAACATCCTTTGGCTTAAGAGACGGCTTAGCTGCCGTAGGCCTTGCTGGTGGCTTTTTCTGGGTCTCTCTGAGTAAGGGACATGAAACCATTAAGTTTCAGTACCAGTCAAAATTTTATATATACTTCTGACGGGTAATCAATATAAGCTAATATTGAAGACACATATTAAGAAGTTCTAAATTAGGCAACTAGACAATTCAAATATAGCTGAAGACATGAATTTGCTGTTACAATAATTCAGTGCAACCAAAAACTGGTTTGCTGTACTTTATTTAAAGTACACAAAAAGTTAAAAATATTATTTTTATGTCTTTCTTACTTTTCCAGTAGGGGCTTCCTTTCCTCGGCCCTGGTCTGACACAGCACCTTTGCTCTCTCCAGCAGACGGGACGCTTTGGCCTCCAAGTCATCATAGAACTCTTTTCCCTCCTGAGATTTCTTCATCAGGTCCTCGTAGGCTTCATATGAACCCACCAGTCCCTGGATAGTGCTGTTCCACTGCTGCTCAGTCTGGCTCAGGCCTTTCCGAACAGAAGCGTACTGAACATTGGCCTCAGTTAAGGCCTTTAAGATGTTTTCCTGCGCTGCAAGGTTCTGGTCGATATACACCTTCACTTGTTCGTACTTCTTCAGCTGCTCCTCAAATATGCGCTGGAGGGACACAAGTTATTGCAGGTCTCTTACAACACCAAACAGCAAATCATTTTAATTTCATTTTTATGATACGCTTTCCAGAAAAAAAATGCAACATGTTTACAAATGGGTTTTGCAAAATACCTTCATGTCAGCTCTGTCTGTGGTGACCAGGGTGGAGGTGATGTCATCCTGCTGGACGAGGTCGCGGAGCTGTTTCTCCAAAGAGCTTCTCTGTTCCCTCATCTCCTGCACCTTTCCCAGGATCCGCTTCATGCACTGCAGACCTGCTACTTCCTCTGCGTACACACAGGCACAGTCGCTTACAGTCACAATTCAAACAAAATCATGTTCAGAGTTTGAGACAAAGAATTTGTGCTTAAAGCTTTTAGTTCACCGATTAGTCAACCAACTGGAAAAGAAAAAAAAAAAAGGGCAGCTAAATTTGTAGTTATTAATGTAAAAGTCCTTTTTTCCTCCTCATAGGTTTTAAAGTTTTCCACTGATATAATTTAAATACAGCATAAATTTTAACCTGTATTGGTTTGACCCTCCACAGCAGTACATGGCTTTCTGTGCCTGCCAGTGATGTTTGCTTGGAGGTGTCTCTACTGCCATCTACTGACTGTGGATCACAACTGTACGCAACCCAATTTAAAAAGAAAACTCCAAATTAGCAAAAACTACACCCCCACAGTTCAATTCATTTTAGATATCAAATATGTAATGTGCAGAAATATGTAAAATGGTTTTGCCAAAGCTTCTTGAAAACTGCAGCAGATTCTGTGTGAGAAGTTCACTTCTTTTAAAAATGTCTAAAAACATGGCCATATGTTTTTCCATTGTTCATTATTGCCCAGCCCTGGCTGCAGCCCTACAATAACCTGGAATATGCCACTCTGCTTCACTTTCATGGAAATTGTAAAAAACCCTTTAACTTTGAAGAGCAGAAAATATTTGGGGACTTTAAATAACCCTGATAACTTTCATCTACCCTAATAAACCGTGGGAAATTACAAGCAACCCCTCATTATAAAAACCCTCACCTTCACTCAGCTGGGGTCGGGGCAGGGCCTCTCTCAGACTCTCCAGCGGCCCCCCCAACAGACGCAGATTGCTGATGTGCAAGTTCATGGCCCGGTGGAGCTCCGTGTTGGTGAAACTGGCCTTCTCGTGAGCCTCCATGTACTTCTCAAGGTCTCTGCGGAGCTCAGCCAGAGCCTGGCTCTGGGCAGCCAGGTGCACCTCGCCCGTGGCAGCGCCATGAACCTCCTGGAGGGCTCGCTCACCTGCTTCATCCACCTCTAGCACATCTCTGATCTCTTTCAGTGATGACTCTACATCGGTGAAGACGCCGGAGAGCACTGTACAGGAGACACGAAGAGCCAAAAAAAGCATTGTAAAAATTAAGAAAGAAAAAAAATATCAGTTCCAACTGTTGGAAGTTTGGGGGTATCATTTCTTCACTAAGTAACCCCTGCCCTCTCACATTAAAACACAATAACCGCAGATGCTTGTGGCACTAACCCTGCATCGACTGAATGAGGCTCTTGACGGTGTCAGGCCGGACGCTGAGAGCAGCGCACTTCTCCATCAGGACTGGAGGGATGTGGTTGTACATGTCAAGGTTGTCTACAGACTCTGGCTCCAAGCCAAGAGAATCCATAAACTGCCTGCAGGAGGAGGCAGGACCAGTCACCAAATACAGCAACACAATCTTTAAAACATAAATCTAGTCTTTGAAGTAACTTCAGCATTTGATCTGGGAATCAATCAAAAGTTCTGCTGTACCAAGATTGTTTCTTATTTAAAATTCAACTAGCGGACAGTGGAATATTGATTAAGTTTGAGTTCACTCACCAGCTGAATGCAAAATTAATGACAAATCACACTCACTCTAGAGTTTCATTCTTGCTTTCAATCTTGGCCATGATGTCCCTCAGCAGCTTGGCCTTCTCCTCACTGAAACAAACAAACAAATACGAGCTATAAAAACAAACATGAATAATATGCAAAATTCTGACTGGAGATGTTATTTTCCCATTTCTAACATGAACCTATCTGCTGAGAGGGCCTACCTGTACAAAGAAGAGGCTTCGTGGGCAGCCATGGGCACCAATTTGGCAAAAAGGTCCGGTCCAGTGACAGTCGGGTCAGTGGGATTGACCGGCAGAGCTTTCACCAGTGGAGCACCTAGATGAGCATGCAATCAAATGCATTCAACACCGCGAAGATGGGGCCACTTTATAATATTCGTGCAAAAAATCAGAACAGATTATTCAAACACGTTTCTCTTTATTATATAAAGAAAATCATAAGATTCAGCGGTAACAGCATCTCAAATCTGAATATTTGCCAATGTCTGCAGCATTTTGATACAGTAAATACCTTTGGGATTTGGATTCATAGGCAGAAAAACTTAACTGAATAAATCAACTTTGATTACGGGAAACTTAATTTTATGCACCAAATAAGTAACCTACCAAAATAATAGCAGCTTAATCAGTCAATAAAATACGCTGAAACGCTCTAAATATTTTCACCTAATTTGTAAAAATGTGCTGTTTGGTCACCTTGTTTCAAAACAGAGAATCATATTCTGTCATTAGATATCAAAACATCACTTTTTTGCATTTAATTATTAGTAATTAATAAACTCTGCCTCTCTCTTTCTTAGAGAGCCTTTTGGCCCGTCTCTCTACTCTCCTCTCTTTGGACGGGCATTGCTTGACATGCAAAACTGTAACAGCATTAATTAGAAACAAAAGAAACTTCACAAAGTAAACACAAAGTCTAGGAGTTTCACTTAGTGAAAACCTCTTTTATCCAAGGAAAGACAAACCCAGCACAAACAGGACACCAGTATAAAAACAGAGGAAGACACACAACACACTATTCATACACTTTGTGCATATACATACTTGGAACACCGTATATGCAAAACCTGCTTTGCATGTACAAACTGAGTGGGCAAACATGCTGAGGCTTCCCGTTACCTTTGACAGAGGCTAGTGTCTCCAGAGAAGGAACAGTCTCGTGATAAATGAAATCATTGTCCTTTTTGGCAGAATTAAACCTGCAGGTTCAAAGAAAAACAAGCTCAAAAACCACCAAACCATCATGAAAATACCACAACTGTTAATTAAGACTTTTTGCTCACTTTCCACCGATAACATCCATGGTGAACCTCAGGGCCTCTTGCACGCTGTCAGGTTGACCCTAGTTGCAGTGGGATAAAAGGAGGGAGAAGAGTTCATGTTTTATAAAACAGTGAGAACACAAACATTTAAGGGTATTTTTCCCCCCACAGATGCACTGCAGCCCTGAATTACTGTAAATACTACACAGCACAGGAGCACGTATGCAAATATTTGACTCAGTCAGATCAGAGATTAGCAGTCTTTAGCCTGGTAGCTCCGGTAGCTCCATGCTACACAGTTTCCTATGGAAAATGTGGAACGAGTGAGTGGGCATCTTGTTTCCTGCCTTTTGCATGCTCTGCTCATGCAGCAACCTCATCTAAATCACACAGTGTATTTCCAGTACTGAGAGGCATCTGAAGCAAAACGTCTACTGCTTGTGTGACAACTTCAGAGAATTCCCTAACTTGATTATCCCGACAATGTGTGAAGTTCAATTGTGAAAAGAGCTCAAGAAAGGTTCCAGTTACTAAAATGATCTTAGCATACATTGAGGGTAGAGGGAAATAGTTTACCTTGGCTAGCTTTATGGCTTCATTGAGTTTGTCCAAGGAGCTCTGCAGATAAGCCAACTGTGGAAAAAAACAGAGCACTTAAATCATGGAAAAGTAACCATAACTAAACAAAACTAACCAGCAAACTGGTAAAACTAGTCAGTTTAGCCATGCAACTGACTTGCTAGAACCAGCTTGACATGTTAAAAGAGGGCACTTGAAGAAATGTACACCTATAGCTTTAAAGTGATGGACTGGCATTTTTACAGCACTTTTCTAGTCTCCCCACTCAAAGCACTTTAGACAACAACCTGCATTTCCTCATACATCAATTTATTGTATCCATTTCTGCCACTTTATACAGTACAAGTCCGAGGTTGAGACTGGTACTGTACGCAGTCACCAATTTAGGATCACTAATAACCAAATGAGAATTTCTGAACTACAGGAGGAAGCCACATTGTTCAGGCACAGGGAGAGCATGACAACACCACAGAGAAAGGGCCCAGCTCGATTTGAACCTGGAAGCTTCTTGCTTTGAGGCAACATAATGCTAATCACTGAAGGAACCTTGTCACTCAAAGATTTACAGCACCAGCTGGTCTCTCATCCACGTACTAACCAGTTCTTCCTGGCTTAGCTTCCAAGGTCAGACCACACCGGACTTACCTATAGGTGATGTGGCTGTAAGGAAAATAGTCACCTGGAGAAACTTATGAGCAATACAAATGCTCAAGACAATAGTAGAGCTATTGCACACGTATTAGAAGATAAAAATACTATTTCTATTCTAGCTAAGAATTGCTTAAAGTTAAAAGTTAAAAATTTGCTTGTGATCGAGGCTTATTTTTTTGCTTTAGTTTCAGCTGAACTTTTATATAGGTAAATATATTGATAACATTGAAAATGAGTACATTTCAAAAATATATCAACACTAGTTGCTCTTGAGGGGATGTTTAATCCTGTTAAAGGGTAAATGGACCGGTTCTTAAACAGCGCTTTCCTACTCTATGTTGAGCACTCACAGTGCTTTATACAACACGCCTCATTCACACATTCATACAAGAACTTCCTTATACAGCTAAGTGCTTTCTATAAAACATTCATACAGATTCATACTCCAGCGGCTGAATCGGAGAGAAACTTGAGGTTCAGTATCTTGCTCGAGGACAAATTGGCGTGCAGACAGGGATTGAACCTCCAACCTTCCGATTAGTAGGTGACCTGCTCTACCTCCTGAGCTACAGCTACAGTTGGTTACAAATGACAGAGGAAAATAAAGTAATGGATCTGATTTTTGGTCGTACCCGTTCTCCAAACTTTTGCTGCTCCTCTGCCTGTTTTCCCATATGAAGCTGTTGAGAGAAGGGAAAAGAGTGACTGAGAACAAACTCAAAGGTGTAAGTAATCAAGTGCCAACATGCAGTGTTTTACCACATACAAACAACTGCTGTCTTCCTTTAAACACTCACATGTGCGATAGCAGCAAAGTAGTAAATCTTCATCTGAACCAGTTTCTTCCAGTCTTTCTGGATTTTTCCCAGCATGGAGGCTGTCTCGGAATTCTCCAGAGCCCTGCAGGCCTCTTTGTAGTAATCCACCACCTGCAAAAACAGCCACAGTTATTAGCACTTAATATTTAATAAATGACTACATATGATAATTTAATGGTAAGAAGTCAACCTGAGCACTGATGCGGGCAACTAGAAAACTCTTCCGGTTGTCCAACATGGACTTCTCCAGAAGACACTCCTGAGCTTGGCCCTGAGACAGAGATGCATGTTAATGACACACACTTCTTTGCTGTGTGTTTGTGTGTGTGTGTGTTTTAATGGATGCCTGCACATGTGGGTGTATAACTTACCAGCATAAGGTTGATGTTGAGGTTCAGAATCTGGTGGCTCATATCCACACTGAAGTTGTGGCTGAAATGATCTCTCAGGTAGGAGAAAGCCCCTGCTGAGCACTGGAAGTGAGTGCATGACACCTTCATCCCCTAGAAACAAAGCAGAGAGAGTCAGTGGGGCTGTGCATGTGCACGCGAACATAATTACTCCATTGCTCTGTGTGTGTGTGTGTGTGTCTTACCTCCTCAGATACCCTGTTATCCATGGCTCCCAACATGGAGTGCAAGGCCCCTGCAGACAATCCACAGATCAGTTTGGAGGAATTTGTCAGTTAGATTCAGTAAATACTTTGCATACAAGCTGAAAATGATCTGCCTTTTTCAGCTGTTTCCTTACAGGAAGTGAGTATTTGCTTTCCTTTACATGCCATGTTTGCATGCACACTCAACAGTGGCAAACCCCTATTGCATATACAATATGTTACTGAGGCACTGAGAGGTTTTGTGTGAAAATAAGATTATTACTTTTAAAGGGGGGAAATCTGTGCACTATAAATAAAAAGTGACCGTTTGAGTCAAGCACACATTATTAAGATAGCATATACTTTACTCCAAGAGTCTCAAATTTCCAAAGATTCTTTCTTTTAAAGAATGACATGTTCAGCAGTTTTTAACCATTATAGTTTATTACTGTTATCTGCTATAAGTGACTCACCCAGATTGTAGAGGATGCAGGCTTGCTCATAGCTGATGTCATCATGAGTGACTGTTTTTCCAGAGAAAATTTCAGTCCTGTTTTCCAGAGAAAAAAAACATTTTTTAAAAAGGATATATTACAGAAAATAAATGCCTGAACAATATAATTTATCATTAGTTTTCTAAACCACAGTATTAGAACGACACTGAAGAGCAGAACAGAAGAACAACTTTACTGTCACACACATACATGCAGTGAAATTCAGTCCGTATTTAACCCATCACACATGTAGTACGTAGCACATACAGCACAACATGCGGTGCAAGGGGCAGCTAGAAAGCGCTTGGAGAGCCAATGGGGGGGGGGGGGGGAAGGGGGGTCCACGGAGG
>VUQK01020480.1:7721-18562 GCA_015106715.1 Bujurquina vittata
CCCTGGAGAATGTGACTGCATACCGAGGAGGTAATTCAGCCATTTGATTGTGTGTTGGATCAGGGACACATCTAAAACCTGCAGGACTCTGGACCTCGAGGCCTGGATTTGAGGATCCCTGCCTTACTCCCTCCTCGGGCATATTTGTGCATTTTGTTTTTCAGCTTTTTCATTTTGGCTATGTTGCAGCTTGTGGCATGATTTTTTTTTTGCAGGAAATCTTTTTCATTAAATTTTTGAAATCTAATGTCCTCTACTTTTACACGTCATTCATGGTGCATTTTGCACCCTCTGGACACCTTCGTGGCAAAAATGTACACCCACCTAAAATATATAGATATATTTTTTTTTATCACTTAATCAACTTCAGACCTACTCAAAAATACTAAACAATCAATGATATTCAGGATTTTAATCCTTTGAATGCCAGTTTAATCACATGAATTATTAATTATTCACTAAAAAAAAAAACACCAGGAAATTTTATAATTTTCCGAATAATAAATGCTGAGGGGGTGGAGCGTGGGTGGTGATTAGAACCTTAGATGTGTCAAAGATTAGCAACAAAATTGATTTGATTGCATTATTATTTTTTATTGAGTGCCAGATCCTCCCTCTGGACACTTTTTTGGCCAAAAATGCCTCATTGACTTCCATTGAAATCACAGTTTTTGATCCCACTGCAGTTGCAGGATAAAACCATGCATTCTGTAATGTTAGCATTTCATTTAAAAGAAAAAAGCAAACACCAGTCAAATATACCAGTCAGACTGCTCACTATTTAATGACGCTGATAAAGTCAACACTACAGATTTGTTTCAAAATACTGTTTATGAAATATCATTCAAGTACTTAATACAATTTCAAGCGAAACTGATGCCCTTTCATAGATTCATGGAGCAGAGGCAGCCTTGGGATGTTCACAGTTTATGCACACAGAGACAAATTGTCTTTGTTTCATTATTGCAACACTTGTCAACACTTTCACTCTGCAGTACTGCCATGATCGTTTCAGATTAACATGAAATAATAATGGCTACAGAGTTCTCCTACAGGCAACCTATACAGACAACAGCTCCCGTGCTGTACGTGCCATGTCCCTTAATCACTGCAGATACTGTCAAAACTAATTAAACTGCATTCTGATAGGTATATTAGGATAAATGTGCCAGTAGGAAAAGGATGGGACTATTTTTGTTCTTCCATTTCCATCCTCTTTCACCTAACTTCACCTCCTGTCGTCTCTCTGCCCTACCACTTCTGCCTCTTCATCCCTTCTTCCGCTGCTTACATAACAGGGTGATCATGGCTGTCTGTCGGGCTGACAGGAATTCTGAATGAAGAGGAAATTCTGAATGAAAGAGCATCCATTCTTAATCTTGTCTATCCTTGCTGCTTTTGGCTCCTTTGTCTCTCGGTCTCCTGCTGTAGCTGTGTATCTCTTTATCACATCGAGGTCTTGGCATTTCTCCCTTTTTTCTCCATCGCGTGCTTTCTTTTCCTTTTGTTTTTCCTCCATCTCTTTCACTCATCCTTTCAGCTCAGCATTACAGCAGCATCTGGGGTATTGCTGTGCAGATTAAATGCTGTAATCCTGAAATGTAGGGATGCTGTGCGCATGCATGTGGGGGCTTTATGTGTATATGCGCATGCACTGGTTCTCTGCAGAGCACTGGATGTTTCTGGTTGCTGTACATCATGGCAACAGCAGTGGGTTACGACGATGCTGCTTTCAGCGCTCATTCAGGAAAACAGCAGCTGGATGAGAGAGGGGGAAGGGAGAGTGAACCCTGGAGAGCCTGAATGGGAGGGGAAAGCACGCCATCAGTGGGGGAATGTGCTCATGCTCATTCAGAAACAAGAGAAAAGGAGTGAAAGCAACAACTAGCCTCACGACAGGGTAACACAATAGGGGGAACTTTGAAAATGATGAAGAGGAAGAATTTGTATTATGTGATAAAAGCAACATATGCAAGACTAGGAGATAAGAGGAGATTAAAATAAGGAATTACAATATTTTCATCAGGGTCACAGTTGGATGGAATCCACTGAAAATGCAATAGATGACATCTCGATCAGTTTTGCAGCCGTATTGATGGTGCAACACTGCCTTGATGCAGCGGGGAAGTAAGAAGAGCTTCAGATGTACTGTGATGATAAGGACAGGGTGCACTGACAGCAATGACTGCGCATGAGGGGTGAAATGAACAAATACTAATAAAAGTATTTGAAAGCCTCAGCTCCAGAGTGAACAAAGTCTTTTCTAACAAACCTCTTCTTGGGACAAGAAGTATTTGGAAGAACTGGAAGTCCTTTTGCATGCATAGGAGTCACCTTCTTGCTTGAAATCAGTATGTTAAGAAACTCTGGAATAAAAATATAGGTATAAAAACTCATTTAAAGCTTTGTGTATTATTAGGTGCATGGCTGCTTTGAGAAACTTTGAGGGACTTGAGCAGGTAGCCATCTCCATCTTCAGTATTTTACGTCATTAAACTGGCTTTTATAATATTCCAGGATATCAGGCCTACAGACGGGAACATGAACGTGGCAAAGGAGGTGAAGTAGCGAGCTTGACTTGTCAAAGGATGATGTTGAATGTATTGCAATAAAAATTATTCTTTGAAATGGCCTTTAATGTAATTGCATTGTTTCATCCACCTACTGAAAATGATTCACTGTCTGTTGTACTTAGAAAATGTAGCAGTAAAGAAATGCTCTTAATGGATGTAGACAAAATGTGTAGACATTGTTAATAAATTTCATATAAGACAGATAATAGAGCATCCTAAGATCTTAAAAAACTTTGTTTTATATATATATATATATGTATATTATACAAAATTACAGCCTAGTTACCAAGGCAAGGGGTGTGGCAGGCACAGGTAGGACCCAGTTGCAGGTCTCCAAAGACTGGCATAAAGTTTAGATTGTTTTATCGCAAAGTTCAAAAACAAAATCCAAAAATTCTTCCAGGAGCAGAACAAGGCAAATAATTAAAAACAGCATCTTCCAGGCAAAGCAGGGAACAAACAGACACACTACTATGAGGAGGCAACACAACAAAGGGCAGAGGGAAACTAAGGCAATACACACACACACACACACACACACACACACAGGTAATGAGACAATAGGAAACAGCTTGGAGGGAAACACAGGAAGTAAAACTAAACACACCACACATGGACCAAAGACTGAACAAAGTAAAACAGGAAGTAACTAATCAGACCAGGACTAAGACACATGAACATGTCACAGTGACACAGGATGAACAAGAAACACTGTAAAACAAATCACCTGCTCAACCTGGAACACAAAATAGTACACAACCAATAATAGACTAGGAATAAATTGACATTTATTTTGTCAAAGAACAAAAACACAAAGCACGGCCAAAGGGCCCAGGACCACAACAATATCCGTGTGTGATGGTGTTGAAATCTCGATGTATGCTGATGACACAGTGCTATATGTACACGGCAAAGATCCTGACTCAATCACACATTTCTCAAACATTTGTTGAGGGTAAAGAGTTGTTGATGGCGTTCAATACTTACAGTAGCGGTTGCTTTAGATTTCACTTTCACATTGTAGAAGCATATTAAAAAGAGAAACATATTAGGACTCACTGACACGAGTCAGTTATGCATCTAAGACACATCTAAATGCAATGTTTTTGCTTTCTTATTTTTGTTACTGTACGTTGTGTTGGGCACCATCAAATACGGCTGAATTCAAAAATCGCAAACAAGCTCCTAAAGTTCTGAACAGAAAATCAAATCAGTGTCATTATTGCCATATACTTACTAATTTACATTTGCATAATCAGTGTTTGTATTCAGATATATGGGTAATACTGAACATTATACATGCTGTTCCACCACTTTTGCAATGAAAGTCTGAAATAAATTTCCAAAGAATTTGAAAACTTGTAATGATTTCCATATCTTCTCTAATGATGTGAAACAAGAAATAGATTTTGAGTCTTCTGCGCATTAATCTCACAATTTGTTTTGTGTTCTGTGTAACTTTGTTAATAGGTGATCAACATTCTGTTTGTCCTTTGTTACTAAGTTTGCTTGTATGTGGACGCACATGTGACTATGTGTATTTGTGTTTTGATGATCACTTTAATCTGTTTTAATGTTTTCTACCTACCCAAGGACTGCAAATGGAAATTAGCCCATAGTTTAATCTGGTACAGTGCATTTTTTCCTTTTACGTGTTTTATATATTTTGTACATGGTCCCTGAAAGAAATAACACTCATAAGTACAATAGTCATCCCTTCTTTATGATGACAGTAGAGGAACTGATGTTAACTCTAAAATCTTACTTCTTTCATTAGGTCAATAAGTTTAAGTTAATGTTTTCTAACTGCCTTGAAAACTGGGTCAGTTAAACTCACTGGTGCCCGAGGCCTTTTCTGTTGACCAGTGGCTCAGTCACTCTCTCACACACACACACACACACACACACACACAGAGTTAGAGGTCAGAATAGGAGTCAGGAAGTACATGTGATGCCTGTGTGTGTCAGTGTCAGGGTTAAATTGGATAATTGATTGTTCCCAATGGCCCGTGTGCTTGCTTGCGTCAGTAGTGAGTTGGAAAAAAACACAGATGCACTGATGAAATGTGTTTATGTAAAACTAAATAAGTCAAGAAATTGCAGCAGCGTGAGCAATAACAGCATGCAGTGTAATTTGATTTAGTCTAACTTGTGGTACCACGTCAACAGCACTGTTGTGTTGTGGTTGTGTACTCTGCATCTCAGACCTGAATGTTCTGGCAGATTTCCAATTAATCTCAGTTTTGTGCATTGAAATCCTAAGTGGAACGTCCTGGAATTACTGTTGTAGAATGTTTTGATGCTTAGCCAGGGTGGGAAAGGTACTGCAGACATCTGAGATCTGTGTGGAGTGATGGATAAACTGTAGCTATCTTCAAAGTAATCCATAAAACCAACAGGGGGGAAAAAACACTGTTGCCTCCTGATTTAGGCTGTACTGCCATCTTGTGGGCAGATATGATATTAAACCCTGATAACTGAGTAAATGTCTAACTTTACTTAATTCAATGAATTTATTTAATTCAACACTGAAAAATAATGTTTATTTGGGGATAATCAATAAAAATGACATATAGTGTACATGCAGAATACAGCAGACAGATGGGGAGTTGGATCCAACGAGAACATTTTTTACTCTGATTCTACACCATAATAATGATGATATATATACACAATGTGGCGGGGGCATGGTGTCAGCACTGCTAGAAGAACAGGGTTCAAATCCACCTCGGCCCGGGCCTCTCTGTGTGGAGTTTGCATGTTCTCCCGGTGTCTGCGTGGGTTTCCCCCCTACAGTCCAAAGGCATGCACTTACTGGGGTTAGGCTAATTCAGTGGTTCTCAAATGCAGGCCTCGTGCCCCCCCTGCCCTGCAGGTTTCAGATGTGTCCCTGATCCAGCACACCTGAATCAAATGGCTGAATCGCCTCCTCAGTATGCAGCCAGGTTCTCCAGAGTCCTGCTAATGACTTCCATATTTGACTCAGGTGTGTTGAAGCAGAGACACATCTAAAACCTGCAGGACAGGGGGGGCACGAGGCCTGGAGTTGGGCACCACTGGGTTAATTGGTGATTCGAAATTGCCCAAAGGTGTGAATGGTTGTCTGTCCCTCTGTGTTAGCCCTGCGACCGGCTGCCCCTGTACCAGCCTCTTGCTCGAGGATAACTTGTTACCCAGGTGTTTCCTTAAGCATTGGTGCCTTCCCCCCCCCCCATTAAAGGACAGAAGTTGTTCAGCCTTTCTTTCAGTTCATATGTTTAAATTTCAGCTGGAGTCTGAAACCACAGAGCAACTGACAGAAAACATTCATTGAGGTGCCATTCACAGATTTTTTTTGGGCCATGTTTGGCGGGGTAAACATTTGTTTCTCTTTGAAGCAGTGCCAACATGGCTTCAGTGTAGAAAGCATGTATAAAGATGCCTCCTCAGAGCAGGATACTTAAGTATAATTAGTGGTCAAAGCATTGGGAGCTCATTTTCCGCCAAAGCTTGTGTATAAGTCTGGAAGTGTCAGTTAAACGTGACATCTACAGCAGCTGCGCTCAATCCTCTCACATGCTTTCCATATTGTGATTAAAAACCGTGGCAGTCACAGTATTGAGATTTTTATTCCAGTTGCGAGCATTCACAGTGATGCAAAACGCCAAGATCACAAAGGGCACATTATTCTCTCAAATGGGATTTGCTGTTAACTTGTGCAGTTTTTTAATATTTATTTGGCTTGTGCTTATTTATTTAACTATTTGATGAATTAAAGTCCCTGCCTCGGTTTCATGTAATGTTTCCTTTCTGTGAGATTGTCATTACACTTTAGTTTGACCTTATCATTCCATTCTGGTACATTCCTGGGTAGCTTGCTTCTTCCTCTTCATTTTTAGTGGCAGCTGGCAAACAGCCAAATGTTGCGTTAATGCCATCTCCTCTCTGCTGGTCCTTCCTGTGCTTCTCATTTCTCTATGTCTGTGTAGGTCCAGTCCTGCGCACTACCTTAGCTGTTCCCAGTACTGCACTCTTCTCGGAATCTGCTGGAGCCTGTCTTGCAGTTTGGGGGTCAATGCCTTGAGCAATCCGATTAGCACAGGGACCACTGCTACCTTCACCTTCCACATCCTCTCTAGCGCTTCTCTCAGCCCCTTGGTATTTATCGAGCTTCTCAAGTTTTTTCTTTTTGACGTTGCCATCGCTGCACATTGCAGTGTTCATCACTACGGCTCTCTTCCTCTGTTTGTCCACTACCATGATGTCCGGTTGGTTAGACATCACAGGTTTATCTGTCTGCATCTGGAAGGATTTTAGCTCTGTTATTCTGGGCAGCCCCTGGGATTGTGTCCCATTTTGACCTCGGGACTTCCAGGTCACACTCAGCACAGATGTTCCTGTATACTATGCCGGTCACTTGGTATGCCCTGCCTGCTAGCATCTTGCACCCTGTTGTCATGTGCTGGATTCTCAGAGGCGTCTCTGCACAGCCTGCACCTGGGGTCTTGCCTGGTGTGGTAGACCCCGGCCTCTATTGATCTTGCTTAAAGCTTGTTCCTGTGCTGCCATGATTAGTGCCTCTGTGCTGTCTGTCAGTCCAGTTTGGTCCAGCCATTGGTAGGATTTCTCTATATCAGCCACTTCTTTGATATGCTGGTGGTGTCATGTTCTTTCTGGTTGTGTTTCAGTGTTAGGATTTTGGTTTGCCTTTGTTTTCTGTTTAGTTTTCCATGTGCTGGTCTTCCCCGTGTGTTGTATTTAGATTTCTGTTATGGTCTGTGTTAAGTTTGTGTGTGTTGCGTTTAGTCTCTGCCCGTTTTATTTTGACAGTCTTGTGTTCCTTATGCTTTGTGTTTAGTTTTGCCTCCCTGTGTCTCATCAGTGTATTGTGTTCAGCTGTTCTCCACTCCCCTCATTATCCCTTTGTGTAATTAGTGCCTCTGTTCCCCCCTGATCTTTGTCGTATTGTTGTTGGTTACTTTAAGTTATCGCATCCTCCTCATCTGATTCCTGCATTGGGGTCCTCTGCCTTGCTTGCCGCAGCCAAACCTGACAGGTGGTGCATGCCGTGCAGAGGCCTGCCCGTCCACGATGGTTCCTGTTCTTGCCCCTCTTCTTTCTTGGGTTTCTGCTGAGGTGCTCACTAAGCACCTGATCCTTTGTGGACGTCTTCCTGATGTGTTCATGGATCTTTGTTTGTTTCATCTAGGATAGTGCTTCTGACACTTACAAGTCATCGAACTCCCTCCTTCCACTTAGCGTTCAGTCTCAGGCTGCTGGATTTGGGATGAAACCCTCAATGCATTGTAAGGAGAATTCTTGTCTTGACCTCAGTGACTTCTATCTCCTCCTTTGGCCAGCTTATTATCCCAGCAGGGAATCTGACAACTGGCAGGGCGTAGGTCAGGCATCCCCAAATGGCGGACCTCGGTCCGGATCCGGACCAAGGATGTCTCATGCGGACCCGAACCCAATACCAAAAAAGAAATGAGTACTTAAAATCTTGTTGAGCGCTTTCTGTTTTACCGGAGCAGCTTTTGCAGTCCTTACGGTAATGGTGAAGAGTCCAGGGAAACCCACAGACCAATCGCATGCCAGTTTGGCCATATCACGTGATACCACTGAGCTAGTTCCAGTCGGCCGGTAAACTTTGTAACAAAGCGAGGATGGATGAGAGTTTGAGAGAGGTTACCGAGGAAACGACAAAAATAGAAACATAGTGACACAAAGCGAGAGATCCAGCCGGGCGAGACAGAGGAAAGGATGATAGCTGAGACTGGCTCTGACTACATTCAAACCCAGGATTAAAATTCTGGCAGAAAAAGCAAGCGCTCCCTGCTCTCACTGAGCACAAAAGAAATAAGTGATTGGCTAAAAATGCTCAGTTATTCAATGAGTTCACATTTAAATTCTTTAAATAATTTGAGACGGTTGAGTCCAGATGTGAAAGGTAAAAATGTAAATCAAACTTTCTTTTTTCTGCAGTTAGTCATTGTGAACATGACATGTCATCTTACTTTAACTCACTAAATGAGACAACATTAAACATCAGAAATTAGACACATGTTCAGCTCTTTGTTATGTGACAAAAATTGTTAAAAAAGTACTTGAAGAAGACTGAATTCATTTCATTTGAGAGGTAATTCAATTCATGCAGATGGTGCTGATACAACTACTATATCTATCTATCTATCTATCTATCTATCTATCTATCTATATATATCTATATATATATATATATATATATATATATATATATATATATATATATATATTATATATATATATATATATAGATAGATAGTGGACTTCCGGACCTTGGCCTCATGAAATGGATGTTGGGTGTGGAAGAATCCATGGGTTCCACATCCTCTTCATTGCAAAGACCTACTTTCTCCCTGTATCTTGCAAGAACCATATATTTGTACCTATTTTTATGCTGGGAAATTTCAGTTTCAGTTTCTGGCTCCATCTGCTATGCAGCTTTACTTTAAATACAGACACGCAAAAACTTATTTAATCACATGGATGCAGGGGTGTTTTAAATTTTACCCACTCTCAAATTTTTTCCCCATCTCTTTTAGAGAAAATTATTATTGTTATTAATTTGTGCAGCGAATTCAAGTATTTTTTATTTTAACTTGAGTCTGAACAAATTGGTAAACAGAATAGTGGCCACTTCCTACAGTTAATCTGCCATGAACAAACACGCGCTAATGAATCTGAGACTAGTTATTGGTACCCAATCTCAGAGCGCGGGGATGATGAAATCTCCCCCCTGACCTGTCGTCCCAGCTCTCCCTTGCTGTAGCATTTGGGTTGTACCTCGTCAATCTCTAATTGCGATAGCAGTTGCTTCCTTCATATGTTGGAACACTGAGCTACGAGTTGTTTCGCTGTCAGCTTGGATGTTGGGTTTCGAAGACTCCGTAGGTCTCACATCCTTTTCATGTAACCCCTCTCGCTGTGATTACATGTGTAGTAGCATTCCAACAGTTCCCAGTTCTCATTCATGTCTATTTATGCTGTAACCTTCTAGTTCCAGTAGCCCACTTATCATCAGAATGCTCTAGTTCCTCAACACCTGACGTGGACCTTGTCAGTCCAGGTGACATTCAAGCCGGTGTGGCTTCAATCATGTATCTCTCGCTCATATTCCGAGGTAGGCTTGGTTAGCATGGGGGGTCTGGAGTATGGGAACCCTTGTTGAATGTATGCCCTGTTCGGGATTCAAACCCCCAATTCTTGTCCAATTCTTCAGTTCTAAATCCAAAAGGTGAAGACTTGCAAGTATTCAAGCCCTAGAGTGGGTTGTCCGCTTTGGTGGTGATTCGCTGACCCATTGTTATATGCATGTGCATCTTCATACTAACCTTAACTCCGAAACACAAGTTAAACAAAATATTATGTGCTGTGCAGTGCAGTGGGGAGTGCTCGGACCTCTACACTGGAGAACCTAAGCAGCCACTTCACAAGCGCTTGGCACAACATGGAAGGATCAGCTTGAAAGGACAACACTCAGCTGCAGTTCTGCACCAAAAGGATAAAGGACCCTCATTCAAAGATGCCAATGTTCACATTTTGAAAAGATGAGTTGGTTTGAAAGAGGAGTCAAAGAAACCATCTAATGTCAAGTGTGAGCAACCATCACTGAACAGAGGTGATGGCCTGTGACACCAGCTTTTAGCCACCTACAGTGCGGTCTTGAGATCCCATCCCATGTGCCTCCACTTGCACCTTACTTCAGGTGACCTCAATAGGTAACATGAGGGGGGAGCACATCTCACAGTGGTTTCTCTTGAAACCCCTTGTGGTAATAACCCATGCTTTTGTTTCACACCTTGGGTCATGTGATAACGCACATGAATGATAGCGGGTCAGTGATATTCGAGTGTGTGTGAGACTATGCCCAACCAGTCAACATGTGCTTTGTGGGCTTTAGGAAGGCATTTAACCGTGTCCCTTGGGGTATCCTGTGGGAGGTCCTGCAGGAGTATGGGGTGTTTGGCCCACTGGCCATTCAGTCTCTGTACAACCACAGTGAGACCTTGGTCCGTATAGCCGGCAATAAGTCGGACTCGTTTCCTGTGGGTGTTGGACTCCGTCAGGGCTTCCCTTTGTCACCGATTCTGTTCATAATTTTTATGGACAGAATTTCTAGGCGTAGCCAGGTGGTGGAAGGCTTCTACCTCGGTGGCCTCAGAGTCTTGTTCTGCTTTTTGCAGATGATGCAGTCCTGTTGGCTTCATCAGGTGGTGGCCTCCTGCTCGCAGTGGAACGGTTCGCAGC
>VUQK01020485.1:7590-19366 GCA_015106715.1 Bujurquina vittata
TGAATGCTTGCAATTTTGATAAAGCAGATAGGTGTCTCGGCAGTATTGTGTGTTATGATGTGCTATGAAAGCTGGATGCAGGTGCAATTCTTGTTTTTACATCTTCCTGGCCTTGATAAGCTTTTTTTCTTCTGCTGAAACTCAACTGAACCTTTTTGAAATCCCAAAGATTCAGTTTTGCTTGATGAGCATTCATTACGAGCAGCTGTCTTAAGGTCCTGCTGCAGGATCTGAACTTTGTCGAGGTCTGGACTTTGACTGGGCCTGCGCACGTTTTAGTCTTTTCTTGTGCAGCCATTCTGTTGCAGATTTGCCTGGCATCATTGGGAGCATTGATAAAGTATTCACTACCCCCAATTTCGGCCAAGCCTCAGCTGTTTGACTCTAGAGTGCTTTGGCATAGAGAGGACTGGTTCTTAGAGCGAAGCAGCCATATTGTTGTCTTTTTCTAACTGTACCGTCATGAAGTTTAACATTTCACATGGCGCTGACGCCCGCTGATTATCAATTAATCATGCATGTTTGATTGGGAGCATCTGGCTGCTGCTTACCCTCTTAATTCCTATGGAAGCGGTAAGGACGTCGTTTTCCACAGGACTGCACCGAGTCCAGAGAACAAGAGAGCTTTCACAGGACTGCAAGTTATGTGTGGCTGTACAGCACAATATAAATATTACATCTATGTAATAAAGTACTTGAGCCACTGGATTAGTGCAAATAATTCAGTGAAAAATGATAGCTCAATATAACTGTTACTTCACAGATACTCACCTGAAATCACCGGCTCTATCTCCCTTCACTGCACAGCCCGGCAGTCTGCTCGACACCCTCAGAAACTTCTATAAGCTCCTCAAAAGCCCTCTTCCTGTCTAAATCACTGCACTCAGACCTAAGAAAAGGAAGACACTGAAAACGAGCAGGTGCTGGACACATTTATTTCCAGCGACATTTTTAACACTGTTAGTGATCTGCAGCATCCTGCGTTTTAATCTTTATTCAAGAAATAGTTCTGTAAGTCAAAGCAGCCGCCTTCACTGCTTTGTTTTCATTCACAGTTTAAAATGTATGCTTTAATAGGAGAATCTATATTAATACATCACCCCTCCCCAGGGGGGAAACTCTTCTTCCAGGATAAACAACATTATTCATCTCAGCAAATGGCCAATGACGCGACGTGTGTTGAAGTTGAAGAGGCAAAGCTCTGCGGCAGCCAGAGGAATCACAGTTTTTGCCTGTAGGGAATGACGGAGGAAAAGGGCTGAGATTGCTATACGAACGGGAACAGGCCGGCTGCTTTTGTCTCTGAACCTCTTTGCTTTCAGCTGGGATGATGACCTTGGTCAGAAAGTGTGATTTTTATCCTTTTGCTCAGCATAGACGAACGTCTGACGGCGGCTCAGTGAGTGCAATTACCACAGGTTATTCTTTAAGTTGGAGGATTTCAGTTGGACAGAACTGTTAAATGGTTCTTTTATATGTAGTTCATTTGCAGCTTCATACCGGACAGCAGGCTTTCATCAGAAAAGGAGGAGGAGTAACCGTTTGTCCCAACAAATCCCCGACTGAGTGGAAGTCGAGTTCATACTGTTTCCTTTTAGATTCATTTGCTGCCAAAGCTCCTACAGTCTGTGGGTCTTTTGTGCGGTGGCCATTTTGCATTTATCCTTAGCAAACACTCCGTTTGATTTGACTGGGGACTCAGCATGGCACAAATTAAATGAACTCCCTGCGTACAATAATTTATTGTAGAAGGACAGAGAGAGCGAGCGGTCCGAATAATGGGAATAGATCGTAAATCTGCGGTCCGGCCCGAGTGCGGGGCAGATAGCTGGTGTGAAACCAAAATGATGTCATCTCCAGTCAGTCATGCTCCTTTGTCCTCTGGTGCAGAAAGAAACTTCATTTGAATCTGATGGCAGCGGGGTGCATTTTGCAGGCCTTTTTAGTTCGGATCGTTCAATAGGGCAGAGCACCTGGATGGCTCTAATAGCTACAAGGCTGTAATTTGTCCACTGACTTAATCAGCGCCGTGTCTGAGCGAGGTGAGCGTCAGGGAAAAATGTATCGATTTATTACGTGGGGAAGAGCAACAAGCGTGAATCCCAGTTGTTTTACAGGGGAAGGATTTTTACAGGTAAAAAGCTGAGGAGGGAATAAATCAAGTCATCATACAGGGCCAGTAATAAGCCATTTCTCTTTTAATAAATGACCCCCACGTAGTACATAAATATCATCTTACCCACACAAGTGTCACTTCCACTTTATCTCCTGCCAGCAGTGACACACAAGGAGGAAGAGTAACAGGACAAAAAATGGCAGTGTTCACAGCTTCAGCAGTTAAACACTGACGTGCAGGATGCATGTAGCTGCACGCAGGCTGAGATAAGACTTGACATAATGCATGCATGCATGATATCAGTGCCACGAGTGTGAGATGGATGAAACGTGTGTCAGGTGTGACATTTTATAGTTGTATAACATCAGAGGGAAAAAACGAATTCTGCATCTCGGACAGCATCAGCATATTCTGCTTATCACTTTTTGTTTGTTCAATCTTTCTAAAAGTATAATATTTGTGACAGAAGATTATTGGGCTGCATTCCCTTTTGCACTCATGCTCTTATTTCGGCGCCTTCACCCTGCTCTCAAAGCATGTGGCATGTAGATTCAGGTCAAACCGAGATGAAAGAGAGCCGACGCGACAGGTAAGAGCAATCCAGCCGTATCGAAACACATACGGCACGCTTCAAAGAGCCCGAGGAGCAACAACACAAACTGATGTTCACAAAAAAGATGTTCAGAGGGGCACGATGTTTCAAAAGTCAGTGTGTAATCGTGCTAACAAGCTTTGTGCATTCCTGGTTGTGAGGTTATGATTGTGGTTATTAACATTCCAGACTCTGCTTATATCTCTGCCTCTCCTGTCAGGTTATACCATAATCACCAAGACAGCAGCAAAAACAACTCAAACATACATAATTAATTGCACAATTGATTGAATTTCAATGTCAATCATGATTTTGGGTCCCCACAGTTAAACAAAATATGATCGACCAATAAGGAGAATGCAGAAAAGGCGTGCACCGCTAAATGAACATGTAGCACAAGCAAATCAGATGTTCCCATGTGCCAATCACAGCTGCTCGCCGCATCGCACAGCTTGAGTTCAAAACTCAAAATCCTGGCACAGCAGAAGGTGAAGAGACTGCCCCTCAAAGCGGGTCATCATCCGTGGTTTGGGAATGCTTTGGATTGCGGGCGAGTGTCGTGAAACGCGAACAAATCGTGTGCAAAGAGTGCTGTGAAATTGTATTTGCACTGCAACGCAACACAACTAAATTATTCGGCCATTTCAGGTGGCCGAATAATTCGTTCACTCAGTACAGTGAATGCACGAAGGGCGAGAAAAGCAATGTGAATTATCCAGCATCCTCAGACATCCATCAAAGCAAGCCTGCAGTCGCGTGTCCATCGACCCTACAAAGATGCACTAAAATCCCAACGCAACCAAAGGTGCGGGTCCAACACACACAATGAGTAATGAAGGGTTCAGGAACTTAATGAAAACTTAATAAAATAAAAGACATGCTACCCCCCCATACACACACAAATTTATTTTTCTAAAGTGGCAAATCTTGCCCTGTATGCATGTATGCAAAGGTCAGAAGGGAAAACCAGATGCTTGTGCTTCTAGGAGATGCACTTAGCTCAGGTGAACAAACTCCTTATTTGTCTGGAAAGGTTCATTTATAAAGCTTAATTAGCAGGATGCAGCACAATGTAAAGGCGAAAACATTTTTCTTCAAAGCGAGTCATGTTTGGTGAGTGAAGGTCTGTGGACCCAAACGCAGAGACTCAAAACAGGGCACAGGGAACACGAAAGGAAACCAGCAAGCAGACTACTCGGTACAAGCCAACAAACGATACGAATCGGCTAGTGATGGAAACTGAAATGCAAATATAATCTATAACTGTAACCACAAACAGACAGCACTCAAAACTCACCGAATCCAGGTGCCTCTCAGGTGTATTTGATGCAAAGATTTGTACGGATGTGTCGATGTGACAGCAGCATTGTGTTTGCAGGTGCTGGAGCAGGAAACATTTTTGTCACTAAAATCAACGAAACACAATAATGATCAAAAATAATAGTGGCAATAATTTTTGGCCACGATCATGCAGCTCTACCACAGGTTATATTGGAAAGATCGCTTGTCTTAATTTCAGTGTGACTTCACCGTGAAAACTCACCAAATGAAATGAAATGAAATTGATTGATTTATTTGACCGCAGAGAGAGTCTGTAAAGATTTCCTCCTTGTTTTGGGAAAATTGCAACATACGTAACATCCTTTCCCTTACAGTATGATCTGATATAATAATCTCAACCGCAGGAATATGTGGCTAAAGCTCAGAAAGTGGAGCACATTTTCCAGTTACTGCAGGGCTGGTGGTCAGTCCCCAGATGCTCCGGTCCAGATGTTTGTTTACCTGGCATGACGGCACCACCGGCTTCAGTGTCTGAGTCTCAGTGTGAATTCAAAGCCATCTGGAAAGCAATTTGTCCAATAAGGGCTGTTTAAATGCACTCCGTTTACTATTGTTCTATGATACACAGCAGAGTGCTGGATGGGTTTTGTGTGTGTGTGTGTGTGTGTGTGTGTGTGTGTGCGTGTGTTTATTTTAGGATTTGTCAGGAAAGAAATTATTTCACTTATTGTTCCCACTTATCAGCCAAGTCTATTAGCTGTGTGTGTGTGTGTGTGTGTGTATAAAAACGCGTCCATTAGCAGACCAACATGTTTCTCTTCTCCCCCATCCTTTGGGGACATTCTCGGCATTAGTCCTGTCGTTTCTCATAGTATCTCGCCACCGAGCCTCGGGGGAGGAAATGCTTCATTCTTCACCAAGATAGCATCAAAACACAGAACGATGATTCCCCGCCATGGTTCCCATTGTCTCTGTGATGTTCTCTTAATGCCTCTGCAGTCCTGAGAGTGTTCTTGGCTGCAGAGTCTGGACTGCATGGACGGCATGCTAACAGTTAGACACGAGTACCATAACCTGAAATCTGCTGCATTTGCAGGTGTTGTCGGGTAATAAACTGTCTACATTGTCAGAGCAAAAAGCTTTAGAATGGAAATTCTTAGATTTACTTCCTCTTGACTCATGTTTTTTTTTTCCCATGCAGGGGGAAAATCTTGCCCACTGAAGCTTTAAGCCTAACTGCATGAGCGGTAATAGGCAGCGTTTAATAGGATTACACTGAGTTGATATTAATACTTAAGGAACACTGGGTTGTGACAGTGTTCTGTTTGAGGTTATGTTTACTATTCAAGTGGAGATTTTTGCTGCAAAGGGCCAAATTGTGCTGATTGCCATCTCGAACAATACAAAAGGGTTGAAACAAGCGCTATTGTAGTTTTCCAAAGCCTACGGTGACGGTGGCAGCGGTGCTGATGCTGCCTGACGACCAAGCTGCAATGAAAAGATATCCAAAATATATGCCAAAAACGGCACACCTGACATTAAGAAGCGTGGCATATTTTGGATATTCATCAGTCTGCTAATTGACAGGCTAATCAACTGTTTCAGATTCACACAGTATGATAATGCACAATACAATGACAACACAAAGCATATCATTTTGCAGAACAAGACATGACGTGTGGAAAGACTCAGCAAGCAAATGCAAAGAGTCTGCAGGTTTAAAATAACTACAGCCGCAGGAGACTCGCAGGGACATTTTCAGGCCGATGCCCGAAGCCCACCGCGGTCTCATAACGTCAGATCAGCGAAGATGAAGTGACAAGCGCATCTGAAACAAACAGAGAGGAAGGAAAAGGGGGGGGAAAGAGAGGAAAACTGTGAAAATCAGACAGAGCAGCCAAGTTAAAGCTGTCTAAAGCTTGCTTTGTGGGAGCGCCAGCAAGTCAGAATAAACTTTAAATGACTCCACACTCTTTTCAGTCAGCTCCTGCCCCAGATCGATACATTAGTAGGCTCAGGCACAGTCAAAGCAGAACCAGGGGGAAGAGAGTCAAAGACTTGAGTCTGAGAGCCATTCAAATAAGCTGCACTCTATTTCACCCTCTTCAGTGCATGTCCTTGCCTCTCTTTTCATTTTAGATGACGGTTTCATTTTTTTCCTCCTCATATACATATCTCTTTTCTCTCTATATACATTACTTGCGTCTTTCTTTTACCCCGTCCCCAGCCTCTCAATTTTCCCCTTTGAATTTCTCTTTCTACTCTATGAATTCAGCTTTCATGATTTTTCTCACGTGAGATTGGACAGTTTCTTTCACAGGTATGCCCGTAAGTGCACTGAAGGTGTGTGTGTGTGTGTGTGTGTGAGAGACAGAGAGAGCGTGCATGTAGCCCAGCCATGTGTGTCTATAAGCCATCTCCCAGTTGGCTATATTCAAAACAATATTCATCTCTAGAGAAATTTCATCAGCCGCTCTGGTGGTCCAGGGGTCAACACTGTTTCATTCTTATTCATTCTCTCTCTTACTCTCCTTTCTCATATGCTCTTGCACATTTTCACACAGGCCCTAATGCATGCAAAGACACATTTACACCAATATCAAAACCTATATGCATGTAACAGCAAATTTGCAAGAGCAAAATTATCATTTTAAATTCACAGCACCATCATATGCAACCCGCTCAAGCCCCAAAATCATGATTAAAAGCGGGGTGCTTGTTTTTAATGGGACATCCAGCATGCAATACATTTCTGCAGTATGCTGTATGCACCATAGGAGTCTATGTGGCACTAAACACTACACAACCCTGCATTCACTGTAGTAATGGTGGATTAGGAAAGGCGCTATATTAGGTTTCACTTAACCTGAACTAGCAGAGTTAGGATTAACTGTTCTCCTCTGTAGAAAAAATTCCATCCATCCATCCATCCATCCATCCATCCATCCATCCATCCATCCTCTGCATTATCTGGAGCCAAGTCAGGGGGTAGCATAGACGCGGTGTTCCATGTCCCGAGAGAGTTTCAACAGTGGCATCTCCCGACTGCTGCCGGGCACAAACTGGCACAGACTGGCACAGACGTGTTTTTTGAAGCAAAAAGTTCACAAACCACTAATGTAACCTGTGCAGGGCCCTTGTTGGTCACATTCCATACCATTGACATACAGTAATGGTCATGTAATGTGATGGTCTTCTTTCCCAGAACAGATTCATTTATGGCTGTTTTGTTCTTAGAAATCTATATCATTGTCAGTGTGGCCTTTCAACAAAGTATCTCATCAGCAGTGCCTTTCTGCGGCCGCTGCCAAATGCCTCTCTGCAAAACATTCCACTTCAAATCAATGCGAGCAATCTGGCCAGCTGATATTTTGTATTGACCTTTTAACAACGGACTCATCACATATCACTTTTCTCTGCCCAGTATCACCCCAGGGACCCCTCTGGAATGCAGGCTCGCTCGGTCCAAGCAGCCCGTCTTCATGCCATGACCGCTGCACGTCATGCATTCATCAAGTCAAGTAAGACTTTGTCACAACAAATTATGTTGTGCCATTTTACCACATGGTGTGATTAATAGTGACTTTAGAACTGCACATTTCAAATGTAATGCGTAAACAAAGCCCTGCAACAGGCTGGCGACCTGTCTGGGGTGCACCCCGCTGGGATACCCTTCCACTGAGACCACTGCTGATGAGGCTTCCATGAATAGTAGAGTGATCAGCTGAAGGGCCAGATGCATCTCTCACATCCTGTGTGAGCTCTTTGCTGGATCCCCCCCCCGTTTTTTAAGGGCATGACTTTCAGATCATATCATGGACCTCAAGACCAAGCAAAAAATAAAGCAGTGAGGGGTGGCTATAAAAATGACAGGAAGAAATCAGATTAAACTGTTATAGAATGGCAAAGTGTGCATAGAAAGGCGACTGGGGTCAATAGGCAGTCATATGAATCCTCCATGATTGAAATAGTAGCAGGAAACCCCGCCCCGTGTCACTGTTCAAACACTGAATCACCGAGATAGCACGTAGCTCCTGTTGTCCACGCCCATTATTTTCCTTTGCCCTTGAGCTCAAGGTCACCGAGATCTGAACTTGAAGGTGTGAATTTCAACATGCCAGACGACATCTTTCTAGTTATTGTGTTAACAAGATTTTCAGAAAACTTCACCTTTGACCCACAGCTCGAGGTTAAGGTCACAAAGATTCAAACTCGTCTGAGCTTTGTAATAGATCCATCTATGGTGTGAATCCTACCTCACATCGCTCTAGTGTTTACAAGATTTTCAGGAAAATGTGACCTCTGACCTTGACCCAATTATGGCAAAAAAAAAAGATTCAGGTAATGGAGGGATCACTGGTCATCTTTCATGTTTTTCCTGTAATATTGTCAACAACAAACAGACACTTCCCCGTCCCTGCCTCTGGAGGCAGCCTTGTTTATACAGATACACACACTTGAAGAAAAACAAAGGAGAAAATAAACAACACATTGAGAATGATAAAAACCAACAATGACACCTTATTTTCATCATTTCTTACACAATAGGTTGGGCAGAGACAGCACAGACCTAAGCAGGCTTCAGAAGCACGAGTAACATGCTTTCTTAAATCCAATCAAGTTGTTTTTGAGCTCAAACCCTGCAAAACTTAACAATAACTTTTGATGCCATCACATCAGAAACCCCATTTATCTGTCAGCGGTGTGTGGCGATGGTTTCTAAAGACTCAAAGGAATCCGGCTGATAGCAGCGTCAGATCAGACGAGGCGTTTATGTGCCATCGTGGAGCGTGCGGGCAGACACTGAACTGCATGGTGTAATTTGTCGAAGGTGGAAAATTAGGGAGCGAGTGTCACATTATTGATGCAAAGAAGCGTGAGAGACTTTTCTTTCAATGCGACATAATCGCATAGGAAACTCTGTTGCACCATCACTTTTGCTGCATAAAATAAAGTGCAGCAGCTTCACAAACTTCATTTGCAAGCAACTTATAGAGCACGCGTCGTAACTCCCCACAAATATGAACACAGTGCGCTGCAGTAAATTGTATTTGTGTGCGGCTCACTGGCTGAGATCCCATTTTAGTGTCAGCTACTAGATCAGATTGTGTTCTTATCGCAGTACACCTCATATTACAATGCATATTACCTCGATAAGGTATCAGGGCACAGATCGCAGCTTAAGCAAACGGTGTCTTCATGTCAGTAGCAGCAAAACATGCAACGTTTTGATGAATATATTGAACAAGATCAGTGTTCAGATCAGGTTTCTTTCAAAAACAGACTGAAGCAAGGCTTATATGCATCAAAAAACAAAGAAAAACATACTTTTCCTAATACTGTGATGGGACTGACTGTACTGCAACCTTTGAGCAAGGCGTTCATGCTGCACTAACATGTGGCCAGACATCATACACGGTCTTCAAACTCTCACTCTGGCACTTTTTATGGCTTTTAAAATTTGCTAACACAGACACAGCCCTACATAGACCACATGTTATATCTATATAGGGGACGATATTGTCATGTGGTTTTGGATCGGCGCACAACGTGGAAACGTAGCATTTGTTGTTATCAGTGGTGCTGCCGACAGCCTGAGCATTAAAGCATCCTCCACGTGTGTAGAAACATCATATCACTGTGTAAAAAGCAGTTTAAGAGGAAAACGTGCTTGCTTTAGTCTTTGATGTTTCCCAATAAAATATGGAGGGACAAAGAGGGAGAGATGGCAATAAAAGTGAGGGTTGAAGGACCAAGAGCGTCAAATCTACTTTATTTATAATATCATAAGAAGCGTCTGGACGGCACCCGCCGTCCTTGGACCGGACAATTTGGATAAGGACCTCAGTGGGTGATAGTCGCGCAGGAAGTGCAACTGGGGAGCGATCCCTCGTCCAGTAGATGTTTGTGTGAAATGATAGAACGAAGGGAAAAACAGGATAAAGTCAAGCAGCTCGCAGCTGCCACCAACAAGGACGTTCAAACACAGAGGACACAAAGGAAGAAGAAGAGGGGCAATTTAGGTAAACGGAGGGAAAAATCAGTGGCCAGGAGAAGCCAGGAAAAGGGCTTGGTGAAAATCAATGTCCATTTCTTGACAATTATCAACATAAAAAAAGGCCCAGTATTACTTGGTGCTTGGCTTTTAATGCTTATTTCAAGTTTGTTGTTGGAAAAAAAAGCGATTTTTCTATCGATCTTTGCTATGATTAATGACTCTAAATATAATAGCCATGAGCTACAATATAGCAGAGAAGCCATTAAGAGGAATCAGGGATTCAAGATGTCAAAAGTTACGCTGATTATGCAAAGATAATTGTGTGAAATACTGAAACTGGAAGGCTCCAACACAACGTGTGAGAACGTGGTGCCGTGCACGGCCTTCCTGAAGCGCTGTCGTGTGTACAGCTCTCGTACATCGGGCACGCTTACACCAAGCGATGAGCTGAGCCTCGCGCGCCGCTATCTCAATGCCATTAAGATCTTTATTGGTGCAATTACCACAGCGAGTGGCGACTCCACCAGTCACACGGCTCTCCGTGGTGTCCCGAAGGCGGCTCCCCACCCTGTAATCTATAATGACCTCCTTTGTCGTGGAAACATTCAGGCACAGACGGCTGTTTCTGCGTCACCTTTCCAGGGCAGTCACCTCCTCCTGTAGCTGTCTCATCAGCTTGTGAAATCAATCTCACAAACGCTGTGTCATCTGCAAACTTCACAGTGATGTCAGTGGCCTCAATCAATGTGGTAGCAAATGCTCTGTAGGTGCATTAGGCAGGCTGTAGTTGCCAAGTTCATTAACAAGTTAAGCGAGTTTAAACTCATAAACTCACCCTGAGGAACTCAATGTGTGCACTGAAAGGCGCTTCTTCTTCAGTCACAGTCGTTTGTAAGTTCTTTTGATGTGTAAATCATCTCTAGGATGATGGGATCGTAGTACTGTGCATGTATCCAAGCCCGTGGTGAAATTTAGGAAGCTAAAAAAAGGACGTCAGATAATTGTGACCCAAAGCTGCACTCCAAAGCTCTACGTTTTTGCTATGTTTGATGGAGCGTTATGTAGTCCAAAAATGTCCTTTGCAGCTTGGCTTCGATCTCGTCTACATCGCTCTCGTCTCTGATCGGGTGGCTCTTTCTGACTAAACTTCCATTTGTGCTGTGAACTCGTTTAAATTTATGCCTCACAGGTGTTTAAGCTATAAATGGGATTATTTGAATCCACTTAATCTGGTATTTATTTTCATTAAAAAAAAATATGAACACACTTTTGGGAAGGATTTAAAATTCGGCTGCTTGTATTTACAAACGGGGCCGCGGGTCCTTTTATACGGATATCCACGGATGCTTCCACTCCACGCTTTCATGAAATATGGTGATACAGGTTTTGTTCATTTAATGTTCACCTCGAATACTTTCTTAGTCCTCATTTTCCAGATTTCATGCATGCAAACTGCTTACATTTCATGCACGGGGGGGGGGGACGTGAGGGAGTGGAAGACGCAGGAATACTTAAAAATAGTTCAAAATCATTTAGAATGAGGAAGCCAATGAAATGCGGGTGAAGTTGTGCGTTATTAAGTCAAATAAAAGCACTTGAAGATGAAAATGAGGAAGGTGCATGTCCGGCTGCTCTCGCGGGGCTTTCGACATCTGTGCTATCATCATGTGAGAGGGGGGTACAGATATAAGGGGCGGGGCTCTCTTTGTAATGGTTTAATATAGCACCCATTGCACCCCCCACTCTTTCTGCCCCCCCCCCCCTCCTATAATTTCTCTCTCCCCCCCTC
>VUQK01020485.1:19673-37671 GCA_015106715.1 Bujurquina vittata
GTCCGTGTCCCCCCTTTTTTGGGGGGGGGGGGGGGGGGGGGGGGGTTCTTTTCCTGTCAGGAAGCCTGTGACCCTTTTTTTCCTTTTGTTTCGTGTGTGTTTGTGTCTGTCTGTGTGTGTGTCCAGCCCTTTTGTGTTGTGCAGTCTTTACCTAACTGACCTTCTGTTAGTGTGTCTTAGATGTCTCTGTGCAGTGGTTTGCACACGTGTGCAGTTATTTGCACACGTGTGCAGTTGTTTAATCACCGTCCTCCTTCCTTTCATCGGGTTGTCTTCCTCCACTTCATGGTTTGGCAACAAGAAGCACAAAGCGGAAAAGAAAAGAACCAAAACTGAACTGAAAGAGTGAGATAAGCCTGCGGCCGTTTTATGTCTCTGATAGATACGTTGGGCTGCATTTACGATGACTCTGCGCACTGTGAATGTGATCTGATTGGCTTCATACCTGCGCGTGTGTGCGTGCAGCCACATGGCAAACACAGTGTGCTTGTGTGTCTTTGTTATTTATTTGTTTATTGTGTGTGTCTAGCTCTCCTGGCCTCATATCCCCTACTATTCTTTGGCAGATGGAGCGACAGAAAGGGCAGGTGGAGAGAGGAAGGCGGGTTTGTATCAGTGTCACTGAGTTTATCACAGGAAGAAATCCATTGTTCCTCACATCTGTCACCTCGACGGAGGTTCTATTATCTTATTGTACTTTCTTTGTTTTTGCTGGACAGCTTTTTGCAGACCTTTGTCAGGCCGCACGCCTTTGGCGTTTGAAACTGTAAATCAGCCAATGTGAGTTTCTGTGTTGGCCCTGGCACAGGCGCCAACCTGTCCGGGGCGCGCCCTGCCGTTTGCCCAGTGTCAGCTGGGATGGAGTCCAGCCCTGAATTGGAAAAACAGTTAAGAAAATGGATGAACAGCTTGTGACTTTTAAGGTCATATTAACAACTTCAATGGCTTCATGAATCTTGAGTGGACCCAGCCTCAAGACATGACTTTAAATGACTCCTTCAGGATGGATAGAAGCTATTTTGAATGTATTATATAAATCAGATAGTCAATCTCACAGGTAAGACTGAATGTTTGTGTAAGGTTGGAGAATTTGAAATTGAATCATACCTTTATTCACTTATAAAGGGCACATATGGTTTTATGATGCACATTGCTGCAAAGCTGCACAACGTGGAATACTCCTCTAGTCTTTTGGGGGTCTTTGCTATGTCGAAATGTGTAAATATTCAATCACTTTGCATGCTGAGAATGGAGTCCTGTCGAGGCTTTGTTTGGGGGGGGGGAATGTGAACCATGCTTCTGCTCAATCAAAGAGCTCAGAGGACATTCTTGTTGCAACACTTGCTGCTCAGGTGAACTTGGTTTTAGTAGCTGGACGATGATCTGAACCAGCAGGTCCACCTTTGAATGGCTCACAAATAAACAAATAAATGGAGTGAAGGTTTTGGAATAGCCAAAGTCTGGACTTAATCAAATTGACATGCTTTGGCATGGCCTTAAATATTCATGTCATTCACATTCAGGCTCAAAAACCCTCCAATGTGACTGAAATAAAACAATTCTGCAAAGAAGAGTGGGCCCAAATGTGTCCACAGCGATGTAAAAGACTCATGGCCAGGCATCACAAATGCTTGATTGCAGCTCTTGTCATTAGCTTAAGGGGGCAGAGGCTTTTTCACAATGGGCCGGGTTGATGTGGATATTTTTTCCCTTAATAAATGAAACCATCGTTTAAAAACTGCATTTTGTATTTACTCAGTTTATCTTTAACTTTATTTAGGTTTACCTTTAACCTTAAACTGTTTCAGTGGACAGGGGATCCTAAAACAGGGCACATCTCAAATTCTCATTCACATTTGAATTGTGTTTTTACTTAATAATTTACCTTGGCAGCAGGTAAATGCAGGGCCTGAATCCACCAGAGCTGAAAATAGACAGTGCCATGCCAAATATTTGCCCCTTCCTGATTTTGTTTTGTCATATTTGTCACACCTGCATGTTTCAGATCATCAAACAAATGATCTGAATTATGTAAGTGTGACAAATATCCAAATTAATAAGAAATCGCGAAGGCGGCAAATACTTCTCACAGCATGTGTGTACCAGTGATCATGTTAACACCGGCCTGTAACATGCTTTAATTTGCATAGTTCAGTCCCTATAAACACATTTATGGGATAGATACAAATATTACGCCGTAACCTGCTGGCCGGGGCTAAGATATTTGATCTTTAGGCTCTTTAAGCTACTCTCAGACCATTAAACAGCACCGTGGCTGCAGCTGAGAGGAGATGGGGAAATGCCTCAAATGTACACACTCTGCAATTTGGCAGCAAAACATCGACTGCAGGTTCTTGCTTTTAAAAACTGCCACGCTGGTTAAAAAAAAAAATGCATTCAATGTTACCACCGCCTTCCTGAAATCTCTCCTCATCCAGCCAAGTGAAAATATGGTAATTCTTTTCTCTGACAGAGTTTCGTAGTGCATACTTTCATCCTCTTGTGTGATAAAATGACATGAAAAACATCCTTCTGTTGTCGTTAGTTGAGTTGTGATCGCTCAGAAGACGTCGTTTCTCAGACTATGGACTCCACGGGGTGTAATGCACGCATTTGTCTTTCTGTTGAAAGAGGGCTAGATAATGAGGACAAGACGGAGCATGCTCCTTCTGTGTAGAGTTGTCTCCGATGATGCTGTGTGTCTTTAGTGTTATCTTCGTGCGCTCACGTCATTTATTTTAAACATAGCTGTGTCTACTTGAGAAGAAGAAGCAGCTGAAAGAAGCCAGAGAGGACGGGGTCCCGTTGGTGAGATTAGTCTCATCCAGAGGGCTGAGACCACCCTCTCCTCACATGTCTCTGCCGATATAAACAACAGATATCGGCTCATTGTATCAAGTGGAGACAGGGATGAATGAACAGAGAGAACAAGTGTCCCCCCCCCACCCCCCCGCTGTGTTTGCTTAGTCCGTGTCTGCAGCACTTTCTTTTCTCTCTATGTGAGTTTAAGGCATTGATAACATCTGTATGTTAAAAGAAAGCAAGAAAGTGGCATGATACAGACAGAGAAAATGAGTGTCCTCCACTTGTGCTTGTAATAGTGTCCTCAAGCTGAGCTACCCCGTCAGTGTGGGCTGCCCAAGTTTGTAATTGGATAAGAGCTTTAAGCCCCGCGTCCAGATAAGAGCCGGTTATGTAAGATTAATTTAGTGATACGGCTCTTCAAGAAAATTGGGGAGATTGAAAAGAAAAAAGAAAAAAAAGAAAAAGGAAAGTGCCCCAGAAATGACCACATTTAATACACCGTCCCCAGAATAGCAAATCATCTCCTATTTTCTGCACTTATTTGATAAAATCTCTTGTTTAATGCAAAGCGAGGAGTTGCTGATTGCACTAAAACTGTACAAAACACCCGCGCTTACAAAATGACTTATGAAACGGCAAGAAAAAAAATGATACAACCAAAGAGCAAGGAGTGCAAGGAAAGGAGGGATATAAGAAAGAAATCGGGGCACAGATGAAAGATAAAGCCGGAGCTGTGGTGTGAAATATGAGTATAATAAAGGATTTGTGCTGTGTTTCTGCTTTAAATCTCCTCAGATCGCACTTGCATTACATTCCTGGGAGGCGACTTCAGTCTTCTCTTGGCTTTCTGATGCACCTGTCTGCAGACTTGTAGGTGCTCCGATATTCCCCGTGATTGAATGCATGTGCATTAATGTGTGAGATCGATGTGACCCGCTGGAGCAGCATACGGGTTTCAAAGCTGCGCTCCGGCTCTGTACATGCTTTCTAAACACAAAATTAACATTGTAAAGGTGGTCTGCAGTGGTCCTAACAAAGTGACAGTTCTAAATGAAAAAAAGAGACTGTACCATGTACAGGCACAGTCTGTACAACTGCTCGTTAATGCAAATGTCAGCCAATCGCATGGCAGAGCATTCAGACATGTAGACATGGCTGAGACGTGCAAACTGAGCATCAGAATGGGGACGAAAGGTGATTAAGGTGACTCTGAGCGTGGCGTGGTTGTGGGTTTGAGAAACTGGTGATCTGCTGGGATTCTCCCACACAGCCATCTCCGGGGTTTACAGAGAATGCTCCGAAAAAGAGGCAAATATCCAGTGAGCGGCAGTTTAGTGGGTGAAAGTCCTTGTTGATGCCAGAGGTCAGAGGAGACTGGCCAGTGCAATAATTACTCATTATAACCAAGGCATGCAGAAGAGCATCTAAATGTACATGTTGTACCTTGAAGCAGCTGAACTTCAGCAGCAGAAGACCACACTCGGTGCCACTTGGTTCTGGTTTGGACAATAGAAGAGTGAAAAACACACACCTGGTCTGATGAGTCTTGATCTCAGATGGTAGGGTCAGAATGTTGAAAGCACGGGTCCATCCTCCCTCGTATGAACCACCAGTGGTGGTGTAATGGCATGAGCGATATTTTCTTAGTACAGTTTGGACCCCTTAGTACCAACTGAGCCTGACCCTTCATGGCCTCAGTGCACCCATCGTCTGATGGCTGCTTCCAAACTATAACAGCTCAAATCATCTCAAACTGGCTGCATGAACAGTCACCAGATCTCAGTCCAGAAGAGAACCTTTGGGATGAGGCGGACCGAGGAGATTTACATCATGGATGTGCAGTAACTGGCTGGTGGTCAACATTAAGCCAACAGGTACTTGGCTTTTACCATAGAGGCTGAAATCATAATCAACGTCCTTTACCTTCCACAAACGCAACAAAATCTATGATCACTTTCTTTAAATCTATAAAATGAAAACATTTTTAAATTGCAATGTTGGGCCAGTAAGAAGTTCCCAGTTCATCTGGTAACAGACTGCAACCCGATCCAAGCCATCAGCACTTTGGCCGACACAGCACTTTCTGCTCGCCATAAAACATAATGTGTGGCACAAGTGGAACACAGAAAGTGCACTAGCTTCTTCTTTGCAGACACACTGTTGCAGATCAGGGAGATAAAGTGCACTTCCTGCTGTTTCTGCTAGTATATTTCTTACATGATACAGAAACCCTGCAGATAGTTCCACTTCTATAGAGGGGCAGTGAATGTATTTTCATGGTGCTGGGAATGGTTTTATTCCATGAGTCCAGTTTTCCTCACTGGACTCGTGTGTCTCTCCTATTTTCATGAGTCCAAACCAAAACTACACGAGCCCAAATTTAGCCGAAAGCATAACCAGAGAATCGCCATACTCATGTTTCTGGCTGCGTCCAAGGTGACTGGAGGAGATGCCTTGAAAACAGAGATGGTTTGAATTAAGCAAAGGAAAGGAAATGCAGGTGTCTGAGGAATTATTTCATGTTCTTAAGAATAACATAAATCACTACTGCCAAGCAGAAGAGATATCAGCAGAGCAGCAAAGGGAACCTCTCCTGTTGCTTTTTACAAAGGGGGCGGCCTGCCTGGGACTGGTGGGGAAGGAAATCCTGCTGCAATATTTTTTAGCTTTTCTATTCTTTGATTTTTAAGCCACAGGCTCAGGAGGCCCTTCAACAGATGTAAAAACACCAATTTTGTGACTTGTTTCCTGAAAGGTAAAAGTAACAATTTTTACACTACAGTCAACTACAGTCAGTGCTTTAAAAAAATCCCCCTCAACATCAAACCGGAGTCCCGTTCTCTGCTTTCATGGTGCAAATGCTTTTTCACCCGTCTCCACAGTTTTATTGTGGCAGAAAGAAATGAAGAGAAATTCATACCCTCGTCACAGAAAAACTCATCATCATCAAGCCTGATTATAGCAACAATGACTGAAGATATGTCTTTACATTATTTGGTTACAAAAATACGAGTTAACACAATGTGCTCACGGGTAACTAAACACAGTTACCTCTACACACTACTATCTGTAGTGTGTAGTGCACACTTCAGTGTGTTTGTACATCTTACTCTTTCCCCTCGGTGCTGGCTATGTGAATAAGCTATCACTGTCTCGATCTGTGTGTGTGTGTGTGTGTGTGTGTGTGTGTAGCGGTACACTGGGCCCTCCCACGAGGTGGCAATGAGAGTGAATGAGCACTTCCTCCCCCACAGTGTCCGAGGGGACTAGCATCTGTCAGTGTGATGCACTCTCAACTGGTGCAAACTCCATTACCCAATGTCCTGCTTCTCTGTCACTGTCAGCAGCCACACTGGGTGGCATCAGACACACGCACACACAGATAGCACAGCCTCTAGCACACACGCAGGGACACGTGGCCAGTTACAAACACATGCACATGCACAATGTGGCGTGCAGTGAGTAAAATGAGTGCGGTGCAAATGCACAGACACAAACACACACACGCGGAAAGGTGGCAGTGCCCCCCACAGATTAGCCTCTCGCTGCTGTCTGTCTATCTCTGTGATTTGCACACACTCATGGACTCACTCTCTCACTCTGCAGCCTGTATTTGCACACATACGAGCGCGCACGCCGCACTCCTACACATTACCTTGACAAGAGCCCATTCAAGCCCCTCTCTCCCTCTCTGCGTTTCCAGAAGGGCTCCCTATAATGGCTGCACGAGTCCGGAGAGCTTTTTCTACAGGCACTCGTGTGGCTCTCTCATTAATGAGCAGCCACCTCAGTCTGCTTTAAAGGCTGAAATTCTGTGTTTTTACATTTGTGTCTTTCAGGCTTTAGAATGCAAAAATGTGTCCGACATTATTCTCTAAATGGCAGAAGATTTGATGATACACATGACAGAAATTCATACAAGTGTAATATCTCATGCCCGGATCAGTGTGCAGACATCAGTGGAGCCAAAACTAATTGGAAACCCAATTTACTTTTGTTTGTGTACGTGGAGAAAAAATAATGAAAGAAAACAGTTTTATTAAATATTTCTTGCATGTTTCCTATAAAAAAGTGTTATTATGAGTGTAAGCAGGACATCATACAAACAACCACCTTTTGAATTGCAAGCAGTTAGAAATGTTTTACCAGGAAGGCAAAAGTAACATACTGCTCTTAAATTCAAAACTAGACTGCCTCATATTGCAAAAGTGACTAATTTTACAGTGAAAAGTAAAAACTTCCTGCTCTGCAAGGCTGGGCAGCAGCAGTTAGACGCTGAAAGCACAGATGGTCTAAAAGGTGGACGTTGCCACAGTGATGTCACCCACTAGGTTGTGAAATCCTGTTATGAATGCTCAAAACGGAGGCTCATGTCCACGTTTGCACATCGGATGTGACGAGCCGGGGTGGGTCTGACTGTGAAACCCGCTGCCTAAAGGCTTGTAATTGACAGCCAATGAACATACTCTTTTCTTAGAATGACCACAATTTACAAAATGGACTTAACGTTCCTTCAATATGAGCAGTGACAGCCATTAGGGGAGGGGTCAGTGAGGTCACAGAGAAAGAGACCCAGGGGCCACTTCCCCACAGAAGTTACCGACTGGCGACCCAGAGGCTGTAAGTCCATCCTTTTTTGTGACGTCACAGGTGACGTCACTTGTGATGTCACAGGTGATGTCACAGGTGATGTCACAGGTGATCATATGTTCTGATAAGGGATTAATATGATGCCGCAGAGCTGAAGCTCTCCTTTAACCTCATGCTGTTGTTTGAATCCAATTATGACAAAACGTGAGAAAATATTTATTCATAAACTTTGATTAAATACCACTTTAAAATAACTAATAAGTCTGTTTCTCCAGATAACTTCTAGATTCACTGGAAAGCCTGAATTGGGAGCCTATAAAAACGCTGTAGCTAACAATACTTTGAAAGAGCAGTTAACTTAATGTGTTGTTGTAATAAATAAAGAAATAATGAAAAGCACGACATCGCCACAACTTTAGCTTCACTGGCGATTTTGTCTTTACAGCCAATTTGATCCAGACCCATTAGTGCCAGCTGAAGCTGCTGGAAACACGCCTAATAGTCCAGCTGAGTGATATAAACCATCTTAACCTTTGCTGTGTTCATCCAGTATGGATTTCTGAGGCCAAGTCCACAGATTCTTTTTTTCTCTCTGATACTTTAAAGTCTGAAAAAGATGGCAGACACTCGGTTTGTGTGCATTTCTTTTTCTCTGATGTGGAGCAATAAAACTGAGCGAGCGCACAAATGGAAAGTAATTTGTATAACAAGTGGACCAGAGTGTTGAAACGAAGCCCCACTTTAAAATCTGGGTTATTTTCTTTCTTTTGTTTTTTTTTTCTTCTTTTAAATATTTCATACTTTAGTCTTTTCTGACTGCCATCCCTCCGTTTTCATTTTGTCAGTGGAATGAGATTTTATATCTGCCATATTCTTCTAAAGCTCTTCAGATAAGTGTGCGAGTGTGGTGAATTGCATTGAATTAACTACCTGACTGAAACGAATTAGGGCATGATTCTCATTATGGCGAGGCTCCCTCTCTGTGAGCCGGCCTCTCCCTTAACCTACTTCCATTTCAATCTTCCATGTCGCATTAAAACATTTAACAAAGATTATAGGGCTTATGATAAAAACCTCAAAACCACAGCGTCTACCTCCGAAAGGTGTTCATGCAGTTTCATTCAGAACCGCAGTGACATCGCCAAAAAAAGAGGCCACTGAAACCATGTCATCTCTGAGGTTATGTCGATTTGCATAATCCAGAAAAAGACTGAAATCTGCCACACATAAATCTTTATCTATTGTTCATACATCTGAAACGATAATCCCCTCCAACCAGTCAGGCTGCAGTTTACATCCACGTCTGTGCAGACTTGACCTTTGATCCTTGAAATTTAAGACTTCATTATTTTTTTTCCTTGCAGATATTTATGTGAACTTTCATCGTGATTAGCATTCTTGACTTACAGCCAAAACTATGTTTTGTGAGCTAACATTAACGCTGACCTTTGATGAATGAATTCTAATCAGTTCATCCTTGAATCCAGGAGGATGTTGGAGCAAGATGTAATAAAATTCCCTCCGGGCGTTCCGGATATATCACATGAGAACGGCATGGATATGAGGTCAGAGCAAAATTGACCTTCAGCCATCAAAAATAATCAGTTTAGCTTTAAGTACAAATGAGTATTTGTGCTAAATTTGAAGGAGGCAAATGCAGAGGCCTCACTTTGATAAAGCAGGAGTCTGAAGATGCAGAGCTCAGGTTGGTCTTTGTTTAGTGCTTATTTCACTGGAAAATGTTAGATGTTGATGGAGGGTCTTCTTCAGAGCAATATATAAAAGAATGAGTCGGTGTTTCAGATGTAGGACGCTTAATGGACAAATGATTTCATACTAAATAATAGCATGTTGAAAATTCAGTTACGGGACAGTTTTAATTCTCTTATAATTATGAGACCAGTGTCCCTAATTCAGACAACACTCACAAATCAGAGTGAGTTACTTCTTGTCTCATGTGACGCTTTGAGGCACCTGAGCAAATCAGCAGCTCTTCAGGCTCTTGAGTAGCTGCTGATTTCCTCCTGCTGTTATCACACTTTTAAATTTTCCGTTATGGGGCGGTCTCTGCAGCTCCCACCCTTCTCTCTTTAGCCTGTTTATGTCATGACCTATTTGTGGTAATGATCGGTGACTCGGTGTGAGCGATTTATCTGCCTGTGCTCTGTAAGCACAGAGTGGGATCCTCTGACACCTGCTGCAGCTGTTGTCTAAAGGTTTACGTGCACGCATGCACGTGGCGTGCATAAACAATAATGCATCCATGAGCACGTATAGTTGATGCATGTGTGCAGATACAAAGATTCTGCACAGTATGTATAATAATCAGCGTGCACGCGTGTAGGCACACGTGCACGCTGATTGTTGTCCTCTGAGTCGTAGGCCGACACAAACAGATCAGTCCTGCCTTGTACTTAAGGAAGCGAGGGCCATTCATCAGCCTGACCTTGTTGTGGGACACGCAACACTTTATACTGGGTGCCCTGTGCAACATATGAGCTCCAGTGGCCACGCTAACACTTTAGCATTGCTGTCAATTTTTATTTTCAATCCAAATATTTTCCAATGTAACTAAATATAACAACCTGCTTAAAGTAATAAACTACAGTCCGAGTGCACAGCAGACCGTTTGAACTAGTTTGCTGTGAGCGTTGTCAGGTTGACCCCCTCGCCATCCTATTGATCAATCAGTAAACTAGGCTAATAGATAACAGTGGAGGAGAGCGCTAGCAAGCAAAGCTGTGTTAGTGAACACAATCCAGAACAGCAGTGCAAAGCAGCATCAATTACACATGCAGTTTGCCAAGTACATAGAAAATGGCCCGATTTCCTAAAATCATAAAGGCATTTTAAGCTAAAGCCTCTTAAGCCTCTTTTCAGGTATTGAGTTTTGTCTGAATGTGCACCTTCACCATTGCATAAAAACTTTGGTGGTAATCTTAGCGGGCTGGATGTAGTGACATTTACTTATCACATTTAACTCAGCACAGATCTGAGCTCATTAACAGACAGGCGCGCACACAAGATTATAAATCAGCCTGTTTCTGGTGCTTAATCAACCTGGATTCTAATTTGCAACAAGATTAAAGTGATGATGCATTTTTGCTGTTTCCAATCGCCAAATAAGCTCTCGCTCTCTCTCTCCATGTGAGGGGCCAGTTGCTGAAAGCACACACGTGCACGCTCACAAATCCTGCTTGCAGTCACAATGGTGACAAGAACTAAATGCTTAAAAGTGTGATTACACGTCACTGCGGTTGCTGCTGGTAGTACTTACACAAGTGCACCGAGTCTGTGGTTCGAACAGCCTCCAACAAATCCCTCACTGCAGCGTGTGAAGCAGCACTGCTGTGACCACACGGGAGTAAATGAAGGTGACTCAGATTAATCTTTTGATCGGCTTCAGTTTTCTTTCCTGTGGATGTCGAAGGATGTGGCTGGATTCTTTTTTTTCTTATCAAATTGAAACTGTAAATGTGGAGCTTGGATCTTCATTTATTTTTTAAATAAATTATCTCCAACAGCCTCAGCTGTTCATCCATCTTTATATTTCGAATTCATTTATTGTTCACTTGTCCCCATTTCTCTCTTCCTGCCCCTCTTCCCCCTCTGACTTTACCAGCGGCTAACGTTAATGATGCCGGCATCACCGGGATGAGACACTTCATTGTCCTCTCACCGGCGCTCATCCACCTGGTCCCTATTTCCATCGTTATTCATTTATGCCTGCCCCTCGCTTCCCTCAAGATGCATATTAATACTAATGGCATTAAAGGTGCAACTTCATTGAAGGATAAAAAAAAAAGGGTGAGTGAAGGACGGAAAGAGGAAGAATATGAATGTTGAAATAGTCCAGCTAAAGAAGGCAGCTAGTGACGTTGTAATGGGACACACATTAACATGCTGACGTCCGACCCAAGGCTGCTCTGTCATTACTACCTCATTACACGATTACATGGGTACTCAGTAGTCATTACTCCATTATTACTGAGTACTCATGGATCAGACCTTGGCTCATTAGGTGTCCTACATTATGTGGCACTACGCAGCATTTCATCTTGTCCCTCATATTGAGAAAATGTTGCACATTACTGTACTTAAAAAAAGTCTTTTGACTTACTAATTGACTCCTGTGTGCTAATTTCAACTATGGTAGATGTCTCTAGACACACACACACACACACACACACACACACACACAGGCTCACAGGAGGATTCAAGCCGCTGCTGTAATGACTGACTGCGGAAGAAATCTAGAAGGAAATCTTGAAAGAAAGGAGGAGAGCAGGGGCGTGAGGGATGGATGCAGGGTGGAGGAGAAGAGGCGAGATCAACATGGCACTAATTGTTTCCTCTGCACCCCTGCAGAGTCTCGATCAGCCATTCATCACCTCGCCGCAATCGGTCCACTGCCGACACTTTGGCAAATGAGGCCCTCCTCTCATTTCATCCATTAAGACGCTAGCAGCATATGTAGGTGTGTGTTTGACAGACAGACACACTGTGTGTGTGTGTGTGTGTGTGTGTTTTCGGGTGAATGAGCGCTTGTATGACATACAAAGAGATGATGACATGTTTGTCTCTCTTTCCAACGGGTGTAAAATAAATAAATAAAAAAAATCCAAACCCATTTTTCATTCCCCTTCTCATCTGGGGCAACACCATCAATCAGCTGTGGTAAATCAAATGGAAAATCATCGGTGAGGGTTTTCTGCACGATGCTGACGCTGATATGCACTCTTGTATGAAAGGCAAGCAGACATCACGAGGACAATTAAATTGCCAAGCCAAAACACTGTAAAAGCTAGCTGCAAAGCATATTGCCTTCATCAGACGCCAACAAGGAGGAATTCTAATGAGCGGCCACGAAATCTGCTTAGCGCCCAATGTGACAAATCACCTTTAAAAACTTTGACCACAACTTGATATCAAACATTAACATTTTCATGCATTTAAAAATGTCTTAATTAGAGCTGAATGATCTTTAAAGTATCAGAATGACAGAGATGATGGACACACTTTATATTATTTGCTGCAATTTACAGCAGAATGCTATTTTAGATGGTTATTGTAATGGTTAGATGGTCAGGGATCCTCAAGTGCAGGTTTTAGATCCAGCACACCTGAATCAAATGGCTGAATCACCTCCTCAGGATGCAGTCAGGTTCTCCAGAGTCCTGCTAATGACTTCTATATTTGAGGCAGGTGTGTTGAAGCAGGGACACACCTAAAACCTGCAGGGCACCGGCCCTCGAGGCCTGGACTTGAGGATCCCCGGTATAGATTATGAGGGTTATCAAGCGTCTTGTAGTCTTCCTCATCAGACAGAGTTGTCATGTACCAAAGACCATCTACACCGTAAGCGGGCCATATCGTGAGAACTGCCTTTCCAGGGTCGAGAAGAAGTGTTTACTGTTACTTTTCTGTAAATTTAACTTAAATCTTTGAGGCTTTTTGTCTGCTGGTCATTGTTTGTGACGGAGCAAAATAGGAAAAAAAGGTATAATATTAGTTTGGTTTTCTTTGCAAGATTTGATTTGCAGATTCAATCCCCTGCTTGCGCTCCATACCGATTGTTTGTCCTTACGTAACCAAACGCCTGCGCAGACACGATTGGCCGATATAACTCGCAGCTGTCACGGGGCAAAAAGAGAGTGACCACCTGGACTGTTCCATCACAACCACACAATCTCATACCCACACATCCTCCAATTTAGAATCAGCAATCAGTCTTAGGAAAGCAGTCCGAGGAAACCCACAAAAGCACAGAGAGGCCCCCGGCTAAAGTCCAGGCTCAGTTCTGCCACCTTCACAACAACTAATGCATCACAAACCTTTGAACCACGAGGCCGTCTCGCTATTGTCAGCACGCTATGTGGAATCTGTCCGTCACAACAAGCAATAAATGTGCAAATGTTCAATTTGTTGGACAGATGTTACGTGCAGGCGCATTTGCGTGACAAGTGGCACCAGAGCGCTGCAGAGCGGCCGATCAGGGCTCAGCCTCTCACAGGCAGCCTGATGATGTACATCATCACATGCAACTTCCTTCATCATCTTAATGTAAAGTGCACCCCCTCCGTGTTGGTTGTGATCCAGGCCTAATTTCATTTTCTCTTCTGTTCTAAATTAATTACAGCACGTACAGAGAGGAGTTTATTTATTTATTTAATGCGCGAACATCTGAGAGATTGCATTAGATAGCATGAGGTGTGCCCCACGGGAGCCTTTTTTCTTCCAAAGGCTGGCTGATTGTTTAGAATTGAATCCCCATTTGTCTACGTGGCACCACTGTCCCCCCCCCCCCCCTCACTAGAGAGGCCTCAATTAAGGCTCCATCTCATGGAGACAGAATGGATGGAGGCTGATGAAGATGAGGAGGAGGAGAAAAGTGGTGTGAGACAAAGAGCATGTGCATTTTAATGTTCGTAGCATGTGAGTGATCAATGTGCACATTTAATTGCGTGTACATGCTTATCTGCAGTGAGGATTATAGACATGAAGCTTTGGGAAGCCATACCATGGCATCTGGGGACAACGGAAGATGGGGAATATTGTATATTACTCCTGAGATTGTGAGTCCGTGTAGCTATAATGATTGTGTTGAACATCACACTAAGCCTGTGGAATCTTTTTCTTTTTGGTAGTATGAGCCTTCCTGATGCCCGCGGTGGTATTGCTCTTTGTTTCTCCCACATACAGGATTGAATGTAAATGATTCTGTGTGTGTGTGTGTGTGTGTGCGCGGCATGCTTGCTGTAGGATTGCATATTTGTATGAAGTCCCTGTGTGTACGTGTGTGTATGTAGATGAATCAATATTACCTTGTGATATGATGCAGCGTGTTTGAGTGTAGTGCCTCTGGCTTGCCTTTGTTAGTTTCCTGCTGTGGTGCAGTGTGTACTGCGCTGAAAGGGAAGACAATAAGCTTATCAGACCAACTGATCTTTCCTGTTCCCATAATCCACTTTGTCTTCCCTCTTTTGGTCTGATCTCACTCCTTTACCAAGGCTGAGTAACCTTGGTGCTGGTGTGTTCCTGTCTTTCAAAGAGCCTCTCTTTGGCTTTTCAGGGTTTGTTAACATCTTGTTTTAGCTGATTTTCTTAGTGCATTAAAGAAATACTGTGTTTATTTGGCTCTTGCTGTTGTCATGATACCCCCAACCCCTCGTAGACCTGACCCCTGTCCCATCTAAAAGGCATTTTTAATGGCTGCTTTCACTAACAGGGAGGTCGGTGCTTCTGTCCTTCCAACCTGTATGCCAGTGCATCTTTGGGCAGAGATACTGAACCCTAGATTGCACCTGATGCAAGCAGTGAAGTGTGAGTGTGTGCATGACCGGCAGAAAAGTGCTTAAAGGCACAGTGCGAATGCACGAACGTGGCTTGTAGTGTGAAAGCACTTGGAACGTTCAGTAGGAGCTGAAAAGTGCCATAAAAGTATCAGTGCAGTCCATTTAATGCAACCAACAGCTCAGAAAACTTTGAATGGCTGCGAATGGACAAAAAAATATTGAACATGGTGTAAAATCATCAAAGGTTCATAGTTAGGAGGCTGGAAAAATCAATGTTTTGCATTGTTGCCTCAAACATTATATGGCAGTCGATTATCAGAAAAAAGATGCCAATTAATTCTTTTTTGATCAGCTAATTGTTTCTGCTTCATGCATCTGATGTTTTTCTTCAAACAAGGAAAACCTGCCAAAATATTCAGGTGTAATGATTGAATTATTGTAGTGGAGCGAGCCGCCGTTTCCAAAAGTAATTTTTTTTGTTAAAAATCTGTGTTTTTTTGAAGATACTGAAACCATGCTGGGAATAAGTTTTTTTTTTAATCAACCCGATGGCGGACGTTCTGAAAAACAAGGTCTTTGGCGACTTGTTGAGGTGAAGGTTTTTTGCAGTGCACTGAAGGCGGTACCCTTGATGCGCCCTTGAGCTTAACAGTGATGAGGTAGATTTATGTGTGGCTCTCAGGCACACGGCCGCGGCCATCGTGTCATAAATTAACGGCTGGTCACAGGAAAGAGATGATGCACAGGGGGGGGGCGAGCTCTGTGTGCACATGCTGTTGGTTTATCATAATCATGTCTTTATCCACCTGCTCCTGTTGTCCTGCCATTTTGCCTCTCCCTGTCGTCCTTGGCGTTATCGCTTTTCATCACTTGATATCTTCCTCATCCTCCCTTCTCTTTTTGTCTCTCTGGCTGGTGTCTTCTCCTCCCCTCTGACCTCTCCTCCCCTCCCTGCTCTGTGTTTGAAGGTGTCTTTGTGTAGAGATGAAACCGTAGCATTGACCCATCTCGCCTAAAGACTCTTTATTGGCTTTGTCAGCTTTACGGGGCTTCTGAAAAAGACACTGACGGGCCGGAAACGGAAAAACACGGAGAAAACTGTGCTGAAGGAGATAAAATGTAAAGAGGGGAAGGGTGGGGTGAGCCTAGGTATTGGCATGCTATTGCATCAGTGGGTGTTTACATGACTGCGTGTGTGTGTGTGTGTGTGTGTGTGTGTGTGTTTAGATGATTTAGGGTAACGGAACCAGCAGCAGGGGATTGATGTGACATGCTGTGGCTGTATTTGTGTTTGGCAACCGGCAATAGATAAAGCAAATGTAGCGTGCTATCAGTCAGGAGGGTTAAATAGAATAACCAGCCACACAGAGAGGCTACACGAAGATAAAACCTCTTCAGCTCAATTTCCAACACGCAACTGCACTATTTCTAATTTAATCACAAGTTACTGGTATTGCTTTGTTTTGATCAGCCCGTCTTTGTGTGCTCAGCTGAGTTTGGCCACGCTCCGCTTCCATTAGAGCTTTTTAGCTCTGTAGGTTCCTGTGCGAGCCAAAGGTGAGCGTTCACTGTAAATACAGGATATTAACAGTTGTACAAGCCGATTTAAGCAAGTGGAGGAGAGCTGCAACTCTCTCTTTAGTATTTGTCCTCTCTCAACCATCTCGGCATGCGCTTACATTTAGATGAAGAGACTCTTCCTTCTCTCTCTCTGTGTGTTCCCCTTCCCCTTCTTACAATTCCTCTTCACACGTTTCTCTTTTCTTGCCTTAAATCTGTCCCTTTCTCGCTCTCTCTACCAGCTGTAAGAGATAATTATTTCCAAACAAGTGGTCCCCTGGGTGAGGCTGTATTATCCAAAGCTGCCTTCATTAAAGATTCTTGCAGCTGCGTGGACGTCTTTGCACTGCAGTGCGGGGAAACAAATCGAGAAGGAAAGAGTGACAAAAGAGGACACAAAAAGTAAGAAGGAACCACAATAACGCAACCTGAGCTGGGATTTTGTTGCGTCCTGGATGACAAACGCAAACAAAAGCAACAGCAGCGACAATGAAATTAGACAACAGGAGAAGCATTGTTAATCAGCTGTAGTGGTTAATCAGCTAGCTTGGCATATGGTATGCACGTCTCTAATGGTAGCCATCAGTACTTTGAGCTATTGTTGATATGCTTTGGTTCACGCTGCAAACGCTCCAAATGTCCTTGTGTGCTGACTGTGCTTACACTCTCAAATCCACCAACACACATGCAAGAGCGCACAACAACAGAGAAACGATGTATTCTGCAGCCAGATTTACGACAAATCCAAAAGGACGAGCTAAAATTTAAATATAATGGCAGGCTTGCATCCTGCACCCTACATACACGCATATGCTCACACCCAGAGCAGAGAGGAGCAAGTTATTTACATAATGGACTTGGACAATGCACAGCGTAAAGGTAATGTATTCCCCTCTTATCTCGGCATAACTTCAAATACAGCCCGAGTTTGTGACATGGGTTAAAAGATTAGCACGTCTGAATCAATTACCGTGAAAACAGCCTGTGTGGAGGTTAACATGTGGCAGAACACAGCGATCTACATCACTGCAGTGAAGGAATGTTTTCCTCCTTTCACCTGCCAAACATTTTATCCTCACAGACTGACGCTGTAATGAGCTGCACAGATGATATCACTGTCATCTTTGTTGTCCTAATTGTGTTCCTGTCCTTTAAACGAGCCTATAAGGTTAAATCTGGCGCCTTAAATAAATAAATAAAAGTACATTTTTGGGCTTCTTGAGGGCAGCAGTAAAAGGTCGTAAATACTGACACATCATCACTTTTTGAGGTGATTCCACAACTTGTTTGTGAACATCTGTTTTCATATGAAGCAGATGCAGTGCAGCGATTCTCAGCTGTGCTTGTGTCAGCTCCATCCATCCATCCATCCATGCATCCATGCATCCATGCATCCATGCATCCATGCATCCATCCATCCATCCATGCATCCATCCATCCATCCATCCATCCATGCATCCATGCATCCATCCATCCATCCATCCATCCATCCATCCCATCCATCCATCCATCCATCCATGCATCCATCCATCCATGCATCCATGCATCCATCCATCCATGCATCCATCCATGCATCCATCCATCCATCCATCCATCTATCCATCCATCCATCCATCCATCCATCCATGCATCCATCCATCCATGCATCCATCCATGCATCCATCTATCCATCCATCCATCTATCCATCCATCCATCCATCCATGCATCCATCCATGCATCCATCAATCCATCTATCCATCCATGCATC
>VUQK01020486.1:1831-14357 GCA_015106715.1 Bujurquina vittata
GTAATGAGGGCCTGACATTTCTAAGCAAGAGAAAGAAGAAACTGATTCTGGGTTTATCCAACTCATAAAAAAGCAGCAGCAGGAACAGTTTTATGGTTTGGTCGGGGAGCTGAAACTGCATCACTTCCGCTTTCGCGCATATTTCAGGATATCAATGGGACAGTTTGAGCTCTTGTTGGCAGAGTTGGGATCACATGTGAGGAGGCAGAGAATATTTTCAGAGAGCCCACTGACCCAGAGCAGCGTGTAGCTGTGTGTCTGAGGTAAACCAGTAAGATTTTACTGTTCCCACATCACTGTATATTCAGTACAGCAGTGACTCTATAAGCTCACATGTTGCTAATGCAGAACTGTGATTGGTCAGATCTGTTTGTTCGCAGGCGAAACATCGGAAAAATCGAACTTGATCCGAGAAAATAAATGCCGCAAAATCGTCCCGTGAAATGATGGGTGAAAAGGCCTTAAGGCAGCAGTGCTACCCACCGCGCCACTGTGCTGCCCTACAGAAGGCCTGTCAGTGGGATTACTGAGGTCCTGAAGTATTTCTTCCATCGCCTGACTATAGCCTCAGTTAAAGCCAGAACGCCCCGCCAGCACTATAGACCGTGTTAGTAGAGCAAAGCTTCCCCCTCCTGAGTTGCCTGACGGTCTACCAGAATTGCTTCAAGGCTGTCTGAAAGTCTTTTTCCATGGCCTCACCAAACTCCAACCACACCCGAGTTTTTGCTTTATCCACCAAGCCCGAAAGGGCTCCTTCTTCAGCTTGATGGCTCCCTTCGCCTCTCTTGACCACCATCTCGTTCGGGGATTACCACCAAAGCAGGCACCTTGCAGCCACAGCTCTGCGTAGCAGCCTCAACAATGGAGGTGCAGAACATGGTCCATTCAGACTCGATGTCCTCAGCCTCCCTCGGAATGCTGTCGAAGTTCTGCCGGAGGTCTTGTTTCTCAAAACAGAAGAGGAATAACCTCCTCTCTTTCCTAGTGTACACATGCCACATTAAGAGCATGCAGCTCCACACATTCTAAAAATGTCTTGGCAGACCCACATTCAGGTGCTGTATTCACTATCTATGGACTGTCAAAAGTTGTTCTTTATGCTGGCCATAAATTAGCTTCTCTCCAGTTAGACTGGCAGCTTCAGCATGCTGCCAAGGAAGGACTTGGATTCACTCTTTCTAGTGTTTTACACCATATTGCATGGTGTGCAGTTCTGTATGAGTTGGCAGAGGTCCTCGGGCTGATGTAATTACTATGCTGACTCAGTGTGTGTGTGTGTGTGTGTTTGTGAGTGTGTAAGGAGCCTTTTGAAATCAGACTTTAATTCCACTTTTGTTTTCTGTTTCTCATAAGCTATTTTACAAAACAGTGAGACAAATTTTTTTCCATTTCATAGTTTTCCAATTCGGCAGCACTGTGGTGTGGTGGTTAGCACTGCTGCCTCACAGTTAGAATACCATCTGGAAGGCCTGGGTTCAATTCCACCTTGGCCTGGGCCTTTCTCTCTGTCTCTGTGGAGTTTGCATGTTCTCTCTGTGTCTGCGTGGGTTTTCCCTGGGTACTTCGGTTTCCTCCCACAGTCCGAAGACATGCACTTACTGGGGTTAGGTTAATCTAAATTGCCATAGATGTGAATGAGAGCATGAATGTGAGTGTGAATAGGTGTCAGTCTTTCTGTGTTAGCCCTGGGACAGGCTGGCGACCTGTACAGGGTGTAATCAGTGAGGGCTTGTGAATCCTTTGGGCTCCGCCCCAAAAAGGCCCAGCAAAGGGTGTACTTTCTTTGGCAACTGAGGAAACACGCTGATGGAGCTGATGAAACAGTTAGACACTGCAGTCATTGAATCTGAACTGTGCACATCCATCACAGTATGGTTCGGTTCATCCGCATAACAGGACACATGTACAGAGGGTGGTGGATAGAGCAGCAAAAATCATAGGTGCTCCTTTGCCCATCCTCCAGGACTTATGCACAGCAAGTACCAGAAACCAGGCGAAAAAAATCAGACTCCTCACACCCTGGACATGAACTCTTTAACCTCATACCCTCTGGCAGGCGCTACAGACCCCTGAACACAAAATCACTAACACTGTAAAAGTTTCTTTCCAAATTCTATCAAGCTTATTAATTATTAAAACTGGACTGCTGTTTACTGTTGCTTACTTGCCACACTGCACTTTATATAGGCTGTATAATACTGGAACTGCACCTAACCTTACTCAACTATTTATCTTGCACTATATTTATATTTTTGTAGATATGCAAATACCTTTGAGTGAGTGTGTACATTGTCTACATAGTCTGTCTGCATATTCTGTTATTTGTAAATTGTAGAGAGCTAACAGCCAAAAATAAATCCCTTGTGTGTGAAAACATACTTGGCGAATAAAGCTGATTCTGATTCTGAGGATCTGACCAAATGTGACACATGCTCATATCTCTCCTTCTGGTCCTGAGTTGTAAGTAATGACCTGAGAATTATTTTTTGAAACATTAAAGTTTCACACAAAAGTCAGCCTTTAATTTTTGGATAAAATGCCATCTCAATTCCTTTAGTGTCTTTGACATGGATGTAAAATTTTGTTTTAAATGAGATGTTAAGTCAACAACACATGAACCAGCTCTCTTTCACTGGCTCTCCAGAGGATCACAGACTCCATTTGATAATTGCTGTCCATGGTTGTGGAGTTGGCGTACGTCAGACTACAGGACACAAAGCTCAGGCTGTTTAGAGATTTGTAGTTGCTAATCTTAATTATTTCCAAATTTTTTATGATATAAAGTGTTTCTCAGGCTGAAACAGTTCTCCTTCTCATGTAATTGCTAAAGTCATAGGTTAAGGCTTTGTAATGGCACTGAAGTGGAAAGCTATTAAATTATAAAGTGGGATATTTGAGTGTTTTTTTTTTTTTGTTTTCTTTTGTTTTTGGGCTTGAGCTAGACGTGCTATCTGATGTAACTTCAGCTTTCCTAATTTCCTTGGGGATCAATAAAGTATTCATTTATTCATCTGTTCATTCATTCATTATTCCTATTGTGCCTATTGGTTTACCTATTGACAGATTTGTGTCTATTTGCTCTTCAGGTCTCCCACTGCTGGTCCAAAGAACAATTGCCAGAACTATCATCCTCCAAGAGAGCATTGGGAAGGGGCGGTTTGGTGAGGTATGGCGAGGTAAATGGCGTGGCGAGGAAGTAGCTGTGAAGATTTTCTCTTCCCGAGAGGAGCGCTCTTGGTTCCGTGAGGCTGAGATCTACCAGACCGTGATGCTAAGGCATGAGAATATCCTGGGCTTCATTGCTGCTGATAATAAAGGTGAGAATCCACCAGAGAGAGCTCCAAGAAAATGGATAAGGCTTGATGGAAACTTTTGGGTAAACGTGCTTATTTATCTTGGATTTTGTCACAGTTACTTATTGTCAGCAGATTAGATGTGAAATGACACGGTCAGTGTGTAAGGCTACATTAAGAATAGGTGAGTCCAAAAAATATTTTCGCTCGAAGGCCAGAAAAGAGGGTAAAACAGCACATTTTCTTGGAGGTGGTGCTTTTATTAATGGATCTGAGGTTAATTCCCCTTCCTGAGGACAACTGTAGCTTAGCACTGTCTTGTAAGCACTTTATAATCAAGAACCTATTTCATGCCAGTCTGTACAGGCAATAAACAAAATAAGCCGTGATCTGTTGACTTGTTCAGTCTAATTCTGGTGGTATCTTGTGAATAATGCAGCTCTCAGTTCCCTTTTATAAGTGATATGGCTTTATTGAGCAGTTATGGTAAATGGACTAGTTCTTGTATAGCGCTTTTCCACTATAGTTGAGCACTGAAGCTTTATACAACATGTTACAACATGAATTACCTTCATACTGGAAGCTAAACAACCTGATTGAATATATATCATCTAAAAGAGATCAAGAATTACCTAGCCAGTTTTGGGCCAAAGCGAAGAATTCCTATAGCACTAATTGGGGGCACTTTAAATTTGAAGTTGGTAAATCCTTGAAGCTATGGAAGTTGTTTTGGCAAATCCATAAAACCTGAGGAAGAAGAGATAATTGCTAAAATTGCTTTGTTTTATCAAAGGTCTCCCGAGTACCATTTCACAGGAGGATAGGCTGAACTTACTAGACCTTCAGAGCAAACTTGATGATGAATTTTACAAGTGCTTCTCAAACCACCGTTTCTGCAACAGGTTCTCATAGAAAGTATCAAAAACAATACGCTACCTTCAAGCCTCACTCAAGTCATCATCACACTTTTTTAAAAAAATTTAGTTTAATACTTAGTTTTAGTTTAGTTTTTGTTAGTTTTAGTATTAGTTTTAGTATTTTTATACTTTGTCAGGTGCAAGTTTCAAGGTGCAAGAGTGACTATTGTGTAATTAAAAACTCTACAGAAGATACGGTTTAAAGAAATATATTTAACAACCAACTGTTTGCAAATGTGTGTAATATTAAGCACACAATTCAAAATTAAATCCTGATTTCTGGCCTCTCGCCACACACATATACTCATTTCAATGCATGCAAAAGTCCAGCTGTGCAGTTTTATATGAAGCCAGACAGTTCTTGTTCCATGAATACAAACTTTGCCAGGTATAACAAAAAATTTAGGCAGTAGTGTGTGTCAGTCACTAAGATGTTCTGCATACAATTACGTATAATCACTAATTGGTTCAAAATAAAACTTCAGCAACTATGTCATTACTGTCTTTAGAAAAGTAAAGTGATAATTCAAGGTTAAGTTTAAACCTTCATTTCTCTGCTTTTCCCCCTATCTGTGTACAGATAACGGAACATGGACTCAGCTGTGGCTGGTGTCAGACTACCATGAACACGGCTCCCTGTTTGACTATCTGAACCGCTACACTGTCACAGTGGAAGGCATGATCAAATTGTCACTGTCCACAGCCAGTGGCCTCGCACACCTCCACATGGAGATTGTTGGCACGCAAGGTGAGAAGCACACACCTATATTTATTCCAAACACATGCACTGTATGGCTCTGTTTAAATAGATTTCATAAATGGGGGTTTTCTTTTTGATTTTGTTTAAAATACAGAAACAACCTTCTAAGCAAAAGTCTGAATCACCTTCTTCAAGAAGCAGATTCAGCAGTTTGGGGTTCAGTATGTTACCCAAGGACACTTGGACATGTAAGACTGGAGGAGTCAGGGATCAAACTAGGTTGCCAGTCTCTTTGAATAAGCTCAAATCAGGCTTTCTAAGAGAACAGTGATCCTAAGTATATAGCCAAGACAATTCTGCAAAGGATAAGGGACAGCTCCTTGAATGGCCCAGCTCTATATAGTAAAACATATCTTAGTGATTTCCCTTTTAATTAATGTGCAAACATGTCAAAATTTTTCACTTTAACTATGAAGTAAGCTTGTCAGTGGAGGAGACAAATCACTTGAGAGGTACATCCAGAAGAGCATTCAGCATAAAAAGCTGTCAAATCAAATATCCAGAGCTACCTACAAATACATAGAGGACTAGAACACCATGGGGACTAAAGTTGCATCGTTTTGCGTTCTTTTTTTTTTAAAAAAACTTTGTCTGGAGACCGCACACGCAGCCATGGTCCTATTGTCTACAGTAGGAATCAGCTGTTGGCCTACTGTGACACCGCTGTGCAGCCCAGGGCGAGAAGACAGCGGTGTCAGGTTTGCTGCTGATATAACTTTTAACAATCCATTTTTTCCAGCCATTTAAAAAAAAATCTTTCTTTTTTTTCCCTGTAAAATAAAGTTGGCATAGTTTCACCAGTAGCCACTATGACTAAACATGCCGCTGAATGCTATCTGGTCTTTTTTTCTGACTTAATTTCCAGGTCCAAATGCACCTAAATAAACAGCAGTGGCATAACTAATGTTCACTATTAAAGATGATTGTAACATACCTTATCAACTGCAGCCATTTTTGCTTCTCTTTATCGTCGGCAAAATGACAGCTGAGTGGTTTTTTTTGTTTGTTCTTTTTTCTTTTGTGAAATTATCCCAAACCTTGGATCGTCTAGCACGCCGTGTTCTTTCACCAGTAGTCGCCTTGACGAAACATGCAGCTGAATGCTATTGTGCATGTGTGAAGCTCGCTAGAGACAGAGGGACAGGAAAACGTCTCACTCCGTCTACAGTGTCGACTAATCGTTGCAGTCCTAGTGTCCACCAACCTGTGACCTGGGGTGTCCTGGTGCCATGTGCATTTATGAACACCCTTGTGGTTGAACATGTTTTTTTTTATGGATAAACTGGGGTTAGTATAGAATTCCAATAACAGAACATCACTTGGGTAGGACTGTCTTCAGCAACTCACCCAGTAACTCCAAAGTTGTGTGCTCTAAACAGTTAGGCGCATTATTTGAATTCCTTTGTCTGGCCCAGGACCAGGTTGCCTTAGTAGACCCTACCAGAGGCAAATCCATGCAACGACATAGCTCCTAGGATCACTAGGGGACACATACTCTTCCACCATGATAAGGTGGCATTTCATGGAGGAGGAGAATAATAACCCTTTAAAGTTAAAGGACAATTTCATGAGAATGGATATAAATGTTTATTGTAAAGAAGATATTGTTCTTAGTTAAGGGCATTTGTTGAGTATATGCCTCTCTGTCTCTAGGAAAGCCAGCGATTGCCCACAGAGACCTGAAATCAAAAAACATTCTGGTGAAGAAAAACGGGACCTGCTGCATTGCTGACCTGGGTCTGGCTGTCCGTCATGACTCTGCCACCGACACCATCGACATCGCTCCAAACCACAGAGTAGGGACTAAAAGGTAACTGCATTCTGCACTACACCTGTAGAAAGCATACATGTTGTTGACAGATTTCTTAAGAAGGTGGTCACTAAGCAGTGGTCATTCTCCTTCCTTGCAATCTGTGATGTCTCTCTCGGGCTGTCATTGCGGCTATCTTTCATCATGATCTTTAGGGTATCCTTTTGGGATAAACCAACCTCTATGCCACTGTTTTGGTAGATGTGATATTGTCAATGTGAGTGAGTGTTGACATGGTTTACAGCAGCCACTTTAGGGAATTGAGAATGGAAAGAGTCAGGCCATTAGGGTGTCTTTTTTTTGTCTTTCTGCAGTCAATTACTACAGACCTCCAAACTTAATTTGGCTTCAGATTAGCTCGTGAGCAGTGTATAGAGACCTTCATGCAATGGGTTTCCATTGCCGAGCAGCTGCACCAAGTCTTATATCACTAAGTGCAATGCAAAGCTGTGATTCCACTGGTGTAAAACATGCCATCACTGGGCTCTAAAGCAGTGAAGCCGCCTAACCGTAAACTAGGAATTTTTCAAGCATAAAAAGGCACCTAACTCAAAGGAATCAATGAGTGCAGTTTACACATAGCAACTTGGCAAAGAGATTATTAGCCAATTTTAAATTGTATCTTTGTGAACTTTGTTACTAGTGGTCTGGTGTAAAAAATAAGAGAGCTTTTATTGTCATTGCACTTGAGTACAACAAAATTGAGCAGTGCCTAAAACCCAATAAAAACATACAATAGAATAGACTCACACAAAAATACTTACACAATAAAAATGAATAAATTGGAGGCAGTTATGAAAAATATAGCAGATTATTGCACATTGAAAAGGATTCATGTGTGTGTGTTTGCAGTGTTCATTTCCAGCACAGCCCTGGGGTAAAAGCTGTTTTTTAGTATGTTTGTCCTGGATGTGATGGACCTGAAGCGTTTTCCAGAGAGCAGCTGTTGGAAAAGATGATGTCCAGGGTGGAAAGAGTCTTTCAGTATGTTGGCTGCCCTGCTGAGGCAGAGCTGAACAGGTCCCCCAGACTGGGCAGTGGACAGCCGATGATCTTCTGGGCCGATCACTCTCTGTAATGCTCTTCTTTCTGCCACTGAGCAGCTGCTGTACCATGTTGAGATGCAATAGGTCAGCACACTCTTAATGGCACAGCGGTAGTTGGACACCAGCAGCAAAAACTTAAATTTCTTTTGGAAATGTGAAGGACAAAGGAAGATGTGGCAGGCCTAAAAAACTATCTACAGCAGATGACCAGTATCTGAAAGGAATTTCCCAACAAACATTTCTTTTTCACCTACTGCAATTTTTAAAGCATTATCCAGGCCATCGGGGTCTGTCAAAGTTGTTCCTTGGACATTGGCTGCTTTTAAATTCCTTTTCACTCCAGTACTTTTGTGTGTGTGTGTGTGTGCGTGCGTGCGTGTGTGTGTGTGTGTGCGTGTGTTTGAAGCCACTTAACAATGAACTACGAATTACTTTTAATATCTATGTTTTCATATGTGATATAAGCAGATACAATATCGTTTATATCAATAATATTGTCCTTTCAAGGTCTGAAAAGTGCTTGAATTTTGGATATAGTGCTTGAAAGTACTTGAAATTGTAACCATTTTTTGCACGCAAGAGACATTGCGTACTGCTGCAGGTTCACAATCTCGTAAGGAAATTTTACGTGTGGAGTAGTGATGTGTGTTCGCAAAAGAGCCGGCTCCAGCTCTGCTCGGCTCACAAAGCCGTGGCCAGTGGCGGTACTGATGGACACACCATGCAGCCAATCACACAGGAGCACATGGGACTATACCATTTTATGTTATGTTAAAGCAGCAGTGTTGCCACGTTGGTGAAGTCTACTTCACTGTAGATGGGCTTTTTAAAGAATAAGTCAGCTTTTTTTTTTTCTTTTCCTTCTATTTTTTCCTATTCTGTTTACATTTTAATGGCACAACTTTGAGTCTTTTGTTATGGAGAAAAAAGCATTAATTTATTTGAGGAGTATTATTATTTAAATATGCCACTATGTGTCACACCATGTGAGGCTTGGGACATGTAGCTTTGACACAGAAGTGCCTTTTTGTTTATACCTTTTGGGAAGAAAAAGTATCAAGATATACATCATATATTGCCATTCAGGTAAAAATAAATGAATAAATAAATTTCTCCATATCACCCAGCCATAATAGCTCTAAACATAATTAGGGTGGGGTTTTTTTTCTATATGCAAATAACCATTTATACAAATTAGGTGATGACACCATATAGCATATTAGCAGAGCCAATAGTTCTTTTCCTTACTGAGGAGTTGGCAACAGTGTAAAGCAGAGGTGGAGATGCATGTTCCGCCAAATTACAATGAGAGCAGATTCCACCACGAACCTGCACTGACACAGAAGAACTGGGCATCCCTTGGTGCAGTTGGAGAAGAGAGGCCAAGCTAGGTCTCTGTCTACTGAGTCTGGTCGTGAACAGACAACAACTGTTGCAGCATCCACCGTCCTCCCCAAAACTGCAATATAATTGCATATTTAGGCTAAAAAATGAGGCTACAAATGGGAACAAATAAAGAGCCGAAATTCCCATCACTATTATGGAGCTGAATTCCACCATAGACCTAGACTTGTATATGAATTCAGCCCCCGATGCCATATTGTATGTAGGGACGCAAACACGGCAACAGCGGCGTTTTCAGGATTCCAGTGTTGGGCCAAAAAGTGATTGATTTTTTGTTATGTATCATCTTTGCTTATATCGATTAATAGACTGTGGTGCAGAGGATTTATGGAGGGCTTATATGAGAAATGAATTGTTTTGCAAATATATTTATGACTCAGCATTATTGTATCTACATTATTATCAATCCAGTCTATTTTGGCTTCTCGTTATAGAATTGTAATGTTATGTATGTTGCAATTTCTGCAGCCCCTTGGTAGATCTCTTGGGATAAAAGACATTTTCAATGTCATTGATAGTTTTTACCCTCATTAATGAAGAATATATGAACGCTTCTAACTGTGACATGAGTGTTGCTGAAAAAGAGTAGGCTTTGGAAAATGTTCAATTATTTAATCATGAAAATGGACCTTGAAAGTGAAAGTTTGAACGGATGCATTTCAGAAATTTACACAGAAACACTAGAAATGGTGAAAATTATGTCGTTCCCATTGCCAGGTCACAAGTTGGCGGTGTTTTAGGTTTTTTTTCCCTTTTTTTTTCTAAAGATTGTTTAAACAGGCACATATGTGAGGGGACTCAGTAGGATGCGCCTCAAAGTTTTGTTTGTTTACAAAATGGCCAATATGAGTGGCTTTCTGTGGACTGATGACGAGGTTGGATTGCTGCTGCACACAACACTCAATTATAAAATGGCAAAAACACAAGAAAATATCGACTGTGAATTATGCTACTCAAAGTACGCGGAAGCTTTCATGAATCCACCTTTGCAAGCGTTCATCTATTAGTGCATGTGCGGGAAAACTGGTGGTCACAACCATACTGCGCATCTGCGAGTGTCCTAATTTCCAAAACGCACCGTATTTGTCCATTTACAAGGAAACGCAGGCCCAAGTGTTTCTGAAACACTCCACTCTGGACCCCGATTCCAAAACGCATCGTTTTCACTCCGTTCTTGAGGCCGAAACGGTGTCGTGTAAACGGGACCTTAGAAGAGGCAAGGACTGTAAAACACGTGTTGCTTATGCTAGCCGCAACATTTCCAATATGTTGAGACATCACCCCAATGTATCAAATGACACCACAAGGAAGAGAGTGTCAGGTAGGAAAGAAGAACTCCCGTTCTTCACAGCTTTTAAACAACCTCTCGGTGAAAAGGCAGACACCCTCTGTGGCAAACCTTTGTGGCAAAAATGTACATTCACTTAAAAACTGCTATAAAGTCATCATGCATCACTATATATATTTTTGCTTATTTTTTCATAAATCACTTAAATCAGCTTCAGACCTACTCAAAAACAAAGCAAACGTTCATTTTAAGGCTTTTAACCCTTTAAATGCGAGTTTAATCACATAAAATATTAAATATTAATATTAAATAATCATTATTCTCTGTTGCCGATGTATGGTATTTCTGGAGTGTTGACAAAATACAAGAACCAGGGTATACCGAACTGAAATGGTGACACCAAAACTGTGATAGGAACTAAACCATGGATTTTGTGAACCATTCCACCCCTACTCCTCCTAGATAAAACACTGCACAGTAACCACACTAGCACATTTTTAGGGACTTGACTTTCCAGTGTCTAGGACAGTGCGGAAAAAATGAAAATGCTGTGGGTAACACTGTATGTTTGTCATACTAACATGCTTTTATTGTTGTCCAGTAGGGTATTTGATACCACGACAAAGAGAGACTGCTCAGCATCGCTGGGGATTGAAATTAATTATATATATCGAAGAACTATTTTTTAAACAGTCCACAATATTCATGCCCAGGTACATGGCACCAGAGGTCCTGGACGACTCCATAAACATGAAGCATTTTGAGTCTTTCAAGCGAGCTGACATCTACGCCATGGGCCTAGTATTCTGGGAGATAGCCAGCCGTTGCTCCATGGGAGGTGAGGATCAAATGGTTAGAAGTTCATTATGTAAATGAAATGGAGATAGGCCAATTAATGGAGAATGTGAATCATTAAATCATTAGCTTTTGAAATACAGTAGTTGATGGATGAATGATTTGTGATATTTGAACCTATTTTTTTTTTCTTTCAGGCATTCATGAGGACTACCAACTGCCCTACTATGACCTGGTTCAATCAGATCCATCAGTGGAGGAAATGCGAAGGGTGGTCTGCGAGCAAAAGCTTCGACCCAACATTCCCAACCGCTGGCAAAGCTGTGAGGTAGGACAGACCTGAGTCTCTCTCACTTTAAATCGATATTTGTTAATACCCATTCATATTTGCACACCAAAATGAGAGCTGAGACCATACACAGACCCCAGTTCATCCAATTTTTGCCATCTGCATATGTGATTAGTGAATTTTGATTTTACCTAGAGAACCTCAATGCCGGCTACAATACTGTGAAAAAGTATTTGCCCCATTCCTGATTTTTATTTTTGTGTATTTGTCATACTTGGATGTTTCAGATCATCAAACATATTTTAATATTATATAAAGATAAGCTAAGTTAATAAAAAAACAAAGTTTTTAAAAGATTATTTCATTTATTAACTCCTTGGCCAGCAGGGATCCGCCCTCGGGCCCTTTTCAGTGTTTTTAGACTTTAAATTGTCATAACTTTATAGTAATGCTACATTCAAATCTTACCTCCCCTGCGTTTTGCAGAGTAGATGCCCCGAATTTGATTGACAGCTCATTTGGCCAATTATGTTATGAAATGGATTCCCCAGAGCCAATAATAACCAGACAGTGTCATGTGACTTTTCTGGACATGCCCCTAAATGCTCACCAATCCTTCTGACTGGTCAACTCTGACCCAAAATCTAAAACCACAGATGCACATGCAATAAAATTCCCGTCACCTGTGTGTACGGCAACTGGGGGTGTGTTTTACCATAAATCCAAAAACTTAAAGCTCAATGGGCGCGTTTTTTGGTGCATAAAGCCGAGCAGGAAGTAGCAGTCTGTGCGCCATCGTGATCGCGACGGTGTTTACAGTACTTTTTCTCAATAACGGATTGTATAAATACCTCAAAACAAGCTATCTTTATTCAATGAATTGACAAAGTGACTCACGAGAGTGGATTATTATTTTTTTGTGGA
>VUQK01020487.1:10781-25084 GCA_015106715.1 Bujurquina vittata
AGACGACAAAAAAATTAAGAAAAACAGAGAAAAAAAAAAAGGAAAAACCAAAAAGGGAAAAACAAAAAAAAAAACAAATTCTAAACAGCACCAATAATAAAAAAAAAAAAAGACAGAAGTTGAGTAGAAACAACAACAACATTCAACAATTCAACAACAAACAGAAAATTAAAGTCCATAACTCAGAGCACTGCGCCCAAGACCAAGGCCCATGTTTGAGAAATGAGGGGCAGCACCGAGGCCCAAGCATAAGGATTATTTTGAAATGTGAATCACGCAAGGCTACTCTAGCAGAGTCCAAGAATAAAAACATAGAGGTGGTAATAAGTATAATCTTTAAAGATTAAAAGGTGTTTGAAAACTCTGAAGGGCAGCATTTATTAACTGGATAAATAGAAAAATCCATAAACTGAAAACTGCACACAAAACGCTGGGTCTGAGTACTATCATTGTTATGACTGAACACAGAGATGAATAAAGTCCAGCTTTATCGCTTGCCTAAAATCCAGCCAGACAAACATAAATACCCCCAAAAAATCTATTAAACGAAGCACATCAGCAAAATCTCACTTAGGTCAACAAAACATTAATGATTAGATTGTATTTAAAGACTGGAGCTGCATCTTCATGGTTGCTTCATAAAAAAAATAAATAAATAAAGCTTCATTGCATTGAAGGTTATTCAGAATAAGTTGCTTGTTTCTGTCAAGTCATCTCCAGACTCAGAGAGAGCCACATCGCACTGACCTCTGACCTCGGAGGAGAAGTGGGCAGAGTGACGGGTTATAAACAGCTGCAGCTGCTGATCAAGGTCGCAGCACTTGAGGTCGACGTCCCAGGATCGAATTCCTGCCAGGAAGAAGACAAAGATTGTTCAAGGACGTGACGCAATGAAGAACAGACATTAGTGAAACTGAGCAAACTTTTCTGAGCTAGTGCTCCCTTTTCGTGTACTTGATCAGATGTTGCTGATGTATTTTGCTTTTCCTCAACTTGTTTTCTAATCTCTGCTTGGGCTTCGGGGAAGGTCGTTGAGCTGAAATTTTGTCATTATCAAAATGTCCAGAGGCTGAAAGCGTCACAGGTTTTTCAGTAATACTAACTTTAAAAATCACTGAAAGCATAATGTGTTCACTGCACAATAGAGATTACAGCCTCTGCTGGCTTTACAGTATGAAAACCTATTTACCAATAAATGCAATTTCACCATATGACTGAAAATTTACTCTTTGACATGACTTTGTGCATGCTGCTTGAGATCTGTCTGCCTTTTGAGACATAATACAACCACCAGTCACAAGAGAATAGTGGGTAATCCCCAACCACCACGTGCACCAAAAACTTATGACTGCTTCAGCTGCGTTCACCTGAAGTTTGCATGGAAGATGCCAATTTCTCTGCACTCACTAAGAGCTGAGCAATACTAAAACTTGAAAGAGACAGTTTGTCTTCAAAGTAAAAGTTGCCCTCTTGCCTGCAGCACTGAGGCACAGCTTTTGTTTTGGAAGCCTCCATTTCAGGCCTCCTGCAGGTGGGAGAGTACATGTAAATGGCAAGTATTTGTAAACAAACCAGCACCTTCCATTGCAAACTACAGGCAACTGCAGCAATCTGCGAGCAACCAAAGCAATCACAGGGAGGTTTTAGCCAGCCGAGGAATAGCAACCGGTGGTTGACGGATGGGGATGAACAGGCCTGTATGCCCGTGTGACTGGGGTCTTATTCACTTGACCCTACATCGTCATCATGTCACGTGGTTAGCGGTCACATGTCTGCAAAACCCCTATATTGGGGTGGCTGTAGCTCAGGAGGTCATCTACTAATTGGAAGATGGCTCAATTCCTGGCTGCTCAAGTCTGCCTGCCAAAGTATTCTCCTAGTTTCCTTATTCCTTATTCTTTTGAAAAGTTTTATTAGTTTATTTCTTTTTTTACTCAAAACTACTGTATACTGATCTGCCTTTTTCGTCTGGCGAACACTGTAAATTATCAGATGAAGATAACTCCTTACTGTTTCTAGGAGCACAGTGGATTCGGTAAATGTGAACTGGAGGAACTGGAATTGGAACCTACAGGGCTCTGCTTAGCAGATGGCTAAACCGAGTAACAGAAGAAGAGCTCAGTGGTCACCAAGCATTAGATGCCCTCTGCAGAGATGGGAGAACATGCCAGACGGATGAGTTCTCATCACCTCTTCATTTAAGCTTTCAAAGCTGACTAGCTGAACAGAAGCTTTTGAAAATGAAATAACATGGCGGTCCACTCAAGTATCTTGAGAGCACGAGGAAAAATTCGCTGGTCTTCCATTTTAACTTTTAATGACAGGACAGTTGACAGTAAGTAGCGGGGTCATTGGGGTCATTTGTCACATAAATGTATGACAAACACAAAACAGCGATCACTATCTGGTTAATAGCATTCCTACAGTAAAGCATGGGGGTGGTAGCAACATGCCATGAGTGTGCGTCTCAGCAGCAGGGACAGAGCAGGCTGATCAAAACTAAAGCTATATGGGAAAGAAAGAGAACAAAGAATCCCCACCTCTGTAATAGTAAATGTCTTTAAGTCTTACTGTATATGAGTTATGGTATGTCCTACGTTAAAAAATGCAAAAAGGGGCCATTTCCATGAGTAAATCATAATATCAGAAGATATCATGAAGGCACTGAGTAGGTACTACATTATTAGACATTAGGGGTCATTGAGGTCATTAATCCGTCATCTGCATCAAGAGAAATGACTCAGCAATGAAATGATCAGCGTCTCACACGCCCTTTCTCTCTCTTGCGTGCATGCATACACTCAGCAGTTTTATCAGTTTCCACTGAGCTGCAGTGAGTCAAACTTCAGAGGGAACTTGTGTCAGATCTCATCCAGCAGGACAGAAAGCAACGCAAGCGCCTCTCTCATCTTACCCACTTGTGGATTCCTTCAGTGAGAGCAAGAAATTAGATTATTCAAAAAAAGAAATTTCAAATCCACAGAAGCCACCTTGTTTTGCCTTTAACTGAGCAGAAAATGTTCCGTCGCTGCAGCCTGCAGTCTGTTGACAGAGATGCCATATCTCTGTTACGGTTTTGCTATTAATGTTTTTGGCAGCACTTGCTGCCAAATGTCTTTCTTTGCACTATCAGATGCATAAAAATGATAACCTTCCAGAGGCACACTACTGCATTTTCATCACAATCCCCATGACAACATAACTGTTTGCATCCACAAAGGAGGAAAAGATGGGGCAAATTATGATAATAACAGAGGCCTTCATATTTTTTGATCTCCCCATCACAGAGGATGACATCTGTCAGCAAGTTAATAGAGTCAACATTTCAAACACTGTAATTAGTCTCACACAGAAATGGCTGTTTATAGACAAGAGAGGACCCATGAGTTTCTGCGCGTACTTGCATGTGGAGTTTCAGTTTAGCACATTTTTAGTTGTTTCTTTAGTACTAAAGTAACCAGCTTTGTGTCTGTGTAAACAAACAGATGTCTGCTTATGACGCTGCAAAATACCTTAAAATACCTTATTTTTAATATCTGAATTCACAAACAATGACCTGGTCAAGATATCTACTGGCTATAGCATTTGCTGTTCCTACAGAAGCAGCAACCTCCAGGGCTGACAAATGGAGCCAGACTAGAACTGCAATGCCTCTATTGCCACTTGATGCTGGCTTCAAAGCAAGTCAGAGCCCGCAGACTCCCATAGTTAATATACACAACTTTAATGCATTGATGCGTAATTAAAAATTGAACCATTCATCAGTTATAATACATCAGCTACACTAATATGAAGCCTGGTTAGGCTGACTTTATACATGTAGCAGAAAACCTCCAGCTCCACACTTCCAGCTGTCCACTTCCAGGCCTGCACCACATCAGTTTGCCTCCATTTCAACAGCCCAGCCTGGGACAATCTTATACACTGCATGGAAGACAGCCACTGCTTCTTTCTAATAAAAACAGCTAGACGCAGGTGAGACACATCGTAGAGAGTCCAAGTTAACCTGATCTTAGTGTGACATCACTACGAGCAAAGCATGAATTACATTTCTATGTTTAATTAGACGCTAACATTATCAATTAAACAACTGAGAACACTGCAGGTAAAGTCGAAAATAGCATAATGAAATTTGGTTTAGTTTTGCTAGTTTGCAAACTCAGTACTGCGTTCATGAAAGATTCACATTCACCTGAATAAATCCATAAGCAGAGCATGGCCAGTAAAGCTGGCCAACACCCACCCTGTGTACTCTTGGACTGCCGCTATAAAAAAATGTTCAAAACTGCAGCATCTGGTACTCCCAAAATAGGAGGATATTAAATACTAATAATGGCATAAAAATAACATTTTATACCTCATCAGTTTTTTGAATGAGTCATTTACTGCAATATGTGTAAAATATTTCCTCTTTCCACACTTTGAGACACAGCCAAAGGATTACGGCTGCTTAATGCTGCAGAACGCCTACAGGTAGGCTGTATAGCAAAGAAGTGTTTCACCCCTGTGTAAGTTAACCAAATATAAAATATGAACTCAGGGCAGGAGGGAAGGCATGCACAACCAAAGTCAATATTATTTAAAAGATGTGTATGTTGGACCACTGTTTTATGAGTCTGTACTGCTGTTTAACTTGATTCAAAAAGAAGGCAGCCCACTTGCGATTGCCATGACCCTCTGGAATTATTTTTTATGACTGTATTCTTATGAATACTGTATAAATAGTAAATATAAGCCTAATCTTTTCTCATTCCAGAGCTGCCGGTCTGTGCATCAAAGGTATTACATGTAAAGCTCAAGTTCAAGTTTGATGAATGTAAAACAGTCTCCCTTGAGTCTATATTTATAACAGAATGTGCAAATCAGAGGATGAGTTAGATGTAGAGAAAAGTAAAAGTTGATATGATATTTACACCAAGTGCACACTCCTGTTTAAAAGCACACCAGCGTCTTCCATGCAAAATTAAGATTTTTTATAAAATCTAATAAATAAATAAGATTTTGATCTTTTGTTTTTGTCAGCTTCAACACTGCAGTGACGGTGCCGTTCACTCCGAGTCGCACTCACACAGAATCGATGCAGCGATGAACTGAGTGTGTGTGACACCAAGCTTGTGTCCGTATGAGGAGGTCAGAGGGGACGGACGGGGGTCGATGTGGTGTTCCAATGAAAGCAGCTTAAGAGTGGCAATGGTATCGCAGGAAATAGCTGAGAGGCGTGCGCCAGGACCATCTTTTACACATGCCCAACAAAGCGGTTACTCTCTAAACTTCAGACGGCAGGCTGCTTTAGCTCCGGAGGAGGAGGAAGAGGACTCACAGAGCAGCAGCGCTGAAATACTCAGCCAAGCAATGAGGGCAAAATAATAATAGTCCCGCAGGAAACTGAAAACTTATCCCTTATGGTGTCTGTGAAACAGTTATGTTCTTGTTGCTGGGCAAAGCCTGCAGAGTTTGTGTTTACTGATTTGACTTGAGATCAGCAACAAGGACACCCCCACCCCACCCCAGCCAGCACCAACACACACACACAACCACAAAACACACTTGGATGCCAAAAATATAAGATTTTTTTTTTAACTAAACTTGCAATGCAGGTTATAAATTCTATTTAATGTGGACATGCTGATTTATGTCTCTTTATTTGTAATTAGTGGTTGTTTGTAGGTGTTCAGTGCAGTATTTTGGCGCTCCAGGGGGATTTGGGGGGCAAACTACTGCACTATTAAAGACTTCTTCTGCATCTATGAGTCTGCAATTTTACAGCAACACTCTGTGGGTAAGGGAAAATGCGTAGTGTCCCATGGTGCAATGCTGCAGTAACTGCTTCTGCCTATGGATACTATCTTGTTCATTGCGTCAAAACATGCTTCTCCTGTTGATGCTCCCATGTTTGCTTTGTATCCCTGAAGCTGCACCCGGAATCACAGCTGTCACACAGATAATAAAGCGGAGGCTGCAGCTGGATGGATGACCATGCGTCACTCACCCCGCTCTATCTGCGCTCTGGCGGTCTCCAGCTGGTGCTCCGTGCCGATCTCCCCAATCACTATGAGCATGTAGTAGCTGCCCCGGTTGAACGGCACCCCTCGCCGGCGTCTCCCTGCGCCTCTGCGGTACCGGAATCGCTCCTCGCACCCCGGCTGTGGCGCGCTAAAGCCCTCGTCTTCCTCCACCACCGGGAGCGCACCTCGCACGGGGATCTCCATGGCAACAACCCCCGGTGCCGACGCCGAGGTTGACTCCATCGCCATGACAACTACCGGTGTGAGCGAGGGGAAGAGTCTGGTCGGGTGGGGGCGGAAGTGGAGGATGCGGATGGAGGACGCGGAGAGGTGAGGAAGGGGAGGGAGGTGAAGACAGGTGATAACAAACGGGCCAGAGTTTTTTTTAAGTTTTGTTTCCGGCCCACTTTCAAAATAAGAGTGCTTTCGAAAAGGTGAGTGTATGATGTTTTTATGCATTTAGTAAGGCATTTTAAGATTATTTTAAGATTACTTTGTTATATAAACTTGTAATCAGGGTGCGATTCATGAAAAAATACACTCAATACAAACGGCTTAAGATGCCAGATCCCCCCCCCCCCACACACACATACACACACAAACACACACAGAGCGCTGAAATACAGTATGTAAGGCAAAAACAGAATTTGTACAATTCTAGCGAGCTTGTAAGTCAATATTTGGTATGACCACCTTTATTTTTCAGCAAAGCCTGAACTCTCTACGGCAGCTTTCCAGTAATTTATTTCAGTAATGTTCAGAAACAGTTCTCCAGGCTTCCTGGAGGACATTCAAAGCTCTTCTTTGGATGTTGGCTGCCTTTTTGCGGCCCTGTTGTTCTGTCAATACACACTGCTTCAGTAAGGAGGTGGGCTCTGGGGAGGCAGTCCATGACTGACAGTGTTTTTCTTTCCAGGCACGTTTTCAGTTTGGGATGCTGAAAAATGAAGCTATTGCCAATCAGGCACGTTTTCAGAAGGTAGTGCACAGTGGATCAAAGTCTGACTGTGTTCATAATTCCATCAGTTTTGACAAAATCCCCAACACCACAAATGCAGCCTCAAACCTCAACAAAGCTTCCACCAAGTTTCACCTTGTTGGTGCAAAAATACTGTTTTGTGACAGACTGCTGGTGACTTAGTGCCAGCAGATACAATTTGATTTGATTCTTCGCTATGTTGTCTGTTATGTTGGGACACCACACTGAGATAGGTGCCCTTTTTACGTCTTTTTTAAGTCAAAAAGCAAAATTTAAAAGACCTTCAGAAAGCCTGGAGAACTATCCCTGTTGACCACTTCAAAAAAAGAAAGCCTGGCTCCTTGGATGTAGAACAGAAGGAAAGGCTGTGTGGCTCAGGATTTATGCCCAGTGCTCTATAAGCGCAGACATATTTTTTGTTTTTCAATAGTTTTGAGTCCACTTGCATGCGAAGAGCCTTTTTTCCTTTTGTTGCACTTGTTTTTGGTGTAGTACATATTTGAACAGTAGGGGGCAGTCACCTGTTGGAGGACTGCATTAACACAGTGACACAGCAGGGAAGCAAAACAGATTTTTGACCATGGCCTCTACAGCAAATATGTCAGCAAGGACTGTGCCAAGCCAGACTGCATAACTGCAACTCAAACATGAGCTCTCTGTATCGGCTTGTAAGTAATAAATAAAGAAACAAAGGCAAAGAAAATGTTTGGACTGTAGTTTCGGTACACAGACACTGCTTATGCAACCACAGACTGTATGTAAAAGATGGACGTAGCCTCTGGGTCTGTGAAGCCAGTGCAGAAGTGTCTTCAACATGCATTATTTTGAATGGGTCGCAGAGGGTGAGTCTGCTGGTTACAAAATACTTCCAGTTATATAAGTGTATACAGCCCTCAAGTCTGTTGTGACCGTCATCATAATCTTTGTACAATGATCGTAGCATATGTATCTATGTCTGTATGTACCCTGTGTCCTCCTTAACAGGTGGGCCGATCTGAACAAAACTTCGCACATCGTCACACATGCAGCAATTATCAACATCGATATGCTTAAAAAAATATATTATGAATCCCAATTCTTTCTTTCTTTCTTTTCAAGAAATGTTCCTCATTCAGCTTTTTCCTGGTTAACCTTGAGCTTGGCATATTTCTGGCTGTAGCAGAGGGTGTCTCAGCATAAACTGTCACCATCACACTGAGGGGATAATGAGGAGGTCTGCATCAACTTCTGCCTTTGTTTTGCTCTGCCTACAAATGACTTAATACATGGCAGGAGCTGCTAATGAAGGATATGTGCCTGTTTTTGCATTTATGTCTTGTTTTTACAAACTCAGTTGTGACCATTTGATGCCAGTTGATCCTGAAAATGTCGACACTTGGACTTCATAATTTTGGCAAAGTTACTGGATATTCCAGTCAGCTGTGTTTGCCAGAGCTTCAGTCAGAAAAGGTAAAAATAAACAGTGTGTAACATCCCACAGTGTGAGGATACCTCGTAGGGTTTTTGCTGCAAGTGTCTGACAGTGAGTCAGCACTTCACTCCACAGAGCACCTGCACCACAGCCATGCTTCCCCCTAGTGGTGGAACAGTATATGTGAGCCTTTTGTCTCACCACACTTTAGTGGATGATGTAATCTACAGTGCCTCTGTATTATGCTGTGGCTGACACACCTGGATGTACAGGTTGTTGTTTTTTTTAATAAACTGGACAATAAAAAGGCACAAAGCATTTGTTGGTGTATTTGTTTTCTCCTCTGGAGGAGAATTTAAATGTGGCTTTCCTTCAATAATTTGATTCATATATTTAATTAACAGTCGCTTTGTTTTAACCACTTCAGGATCAAATATTCTTATTTGATGTCAGTGTTTCAAGCAAGTGGCCGAGAATAACATTTTGACTCCATCTAATGTAAAATGGGACTCTAACTCGCCATCTTCTGGACAAACAATGTTAAACTCCATTGTTGTCAAACTGATCTTAAAACAGTGCATCTATCTCTTTCTCTCTTATTCTATGCAGATACATCCCAAAAAAACATTTTAAAACTAAAATCACTAAGAATTCAAATTTGACTCAAATGTAGTGAAATTAGTTCTAAAAATATCAATCAAAATTAGTCAACTAGAAGCCTTAAAAGTGAATTTATGTATCTGCAGTAATTGAGAAAATATTGATTGTACTTTGGCTGAACTGAATTTTTTCACTGAGAGTACACTGGATGTGCAGGGCACATCCCATTGGACTTTTTTTCCTCCTATAGCTTCCAACTTGTGGCACAGAAAGCCTGTCTCTGACTTTAATAACTTTAACGGTGCCTGGCTGCTCGGGTAGCCATACTGTCTGGTCCAGTTGCTGATGGCTTCATTTGATGGGAAGTGGCTGCAGCTATTTCGAAGTCCAGATGGAGGCTAGAGAAAGAACACAGACAGGGAGAAGACAGATGGTCAAGAGAGGTCAGGGTTTTAGCACAGATCCCGTCTGGGCCACTGAAGATGCAAAGTGGTCACGTAGGGCTCCCTCTCCTCTTTGCTTTGTGTCTGATCTTTATCCACTGACGGGAAGAGTAATATTCTGGCAGAGGGCAGGAATTACAGTACAACAAATAATAAGCAGGTAAGTCAGTCAGTCCATTTTCTTAAATAGTCCCACAGCCTGCGCAGCAGGAAGGCTGTAGGTTCCAACCAGCTGAGGCCTTCCTGTGTGGACTTTGCATGTTCTCCCTGTACGTGTGTGGGTTCTCCTAATTCCTCCCACAGTCCAAAGACATCCACGGTGGGTTGTGAATTTAATTCTAAATTGGTCTTAAGTATGAATGTGAACATGAATGGTTGTATGTGTTGGCCCTGTGATGGACTGGTGGCCTGTCCAGGGTGTACCCTGCCTCTCACCCTGTGTCAGCTGTATTAGGCTACGGCTTGCCCGTGACTCTGAAATGGATCAACAGTCAAGACATTGCCTCACAGCGAGAAAGTCCTGGGCTCAAAAGTCTCAACTTGCGTAATAACTGAGGGTAAAACTGCTTCTAAGCTCCTGGCCAGCAACGTTGACAGCAATTTAAATTCAACATTTAAAAAGCTAATGGGATGATATGAACCACATAATAATGGATCTTTTCCCTTTTTTAAAAGCGAGATACAAACCTGGTTCAGAGTTTGGGGGAGTATGCCTGCATTAAAAGGCTCAATAAACATCTCTAGCGGGCAGCTTCCAAAATGGTTAATAAAATCTGTCTGTGAGGTCCTCTTGGTCTGGGGTTTCTGTAAAGATTTGACTGCAGCACCAAGCTTGATTACTGTAATAGGACGCATGCTCTTCTGCCACACCTCTGCATGTGCTCCTTCACTACATCCATGAATCTTCTCTGTGATCTTCTTTTCTTGCAGCTCCATCTTCAACATCCTTTTTCCATCTCAGCATCAACTTTAGTACTAAGGAATACAACTACAGTCTTAAATGAAAGCAAAGCATTTTATTAGATGCTATATTCAAAGATCAGTATACAGAAATGTATGACTTTATAAGCTTCTTTACATCATGCAAATAAGCTCAAACCTCCAATCAGGTTATGTGTTGCAGGAACATCACAAAAAGAATCATCTAAATTTGCACTTATCATTAAGGAACATGTTACATCCAAGCAGACATTTTCAAACAGTACAAACAATAAACACACATATGCATGCTTTTTAATACACAAATCAGGTAGAAAATATACACCAACAAGAAAATAATTTAGAGCTCAGTGGTCATCTTGCAGAGATAGATGTTCAAGCATTTCCAAGAAGAATTGAAAATACTGCAGCTGTGCACTGGTGATGGTGAGAAACAGGATCTGTTCTTAGAAAGATAAAACATGGCATAGTCACACTGCTTTGGTATCAATTCTAACAGCATACATTTCCAACTTCTCAAAAATCAAAATGCCTGAGCTGTTTTCTGATTGTTGTTAAATATTCACACTGGACAGTCATGTTTTTAAAAAAGTTCATGACAAACTTTCTAACAGTCTTCCTGCATTAAATGTTAGTAAATAAAAAATAAGAGACTAGACTGGATTGACTCAGTCCATTATAGAAAACTATATAAAATCTTATCTACTTGGGAGAACGTAAACATATTTTGTTTTTATATTCAGTACTGCTCTGGTTTCCTTAGAAACAACTCTTGAACAAGGCTAGAGTGAGAAGACATTGCTGAAGCTGCTTTAAAAATTAATGTGACGCTGATAACATTTTTAAACATTATCAGTTCAGAAGAATATTCGGCTGAAATGAAAGAACATATAATCTCTGTCCATTAAATTCAAATAGATTTAAATAGCTGTTTACAAATGTGAAATAATGTGAAGCAAAACACTGGTTTCCTCTGTAGATTTGATGTTTATATAGAAATCATCAGCTAAATACCAAGTAGAGCTGACTCCAGGTTTCAGCAATTATGTGCAATGACATCTGAGGAATATCCAAAACTTTGAGGCTACACAGATTAAATTTGTCACATTTTTTCCTCATTAGACTGAAATTTGCAGCAAACACAAGCAAAGAAAAATGCTTATGGTACAAAATTAAATGTCAATCAATAACAAACACTTCATCTTATTTATATTACAGGATCTACCGTCAGTGTGGAGGGCCACAAGTTCACTGCACTCACAAGAAATATAAAATATTTATATTCTATGTACAAGACATGCTGAAATAGCAATGAGTCAACTTCATGCTTTACACTCCAATTTGCACTTTCCCCATCTCTGCTTTTTTACACCCACACACACAGTGTCACTCTGTAGGGGACTCACTGAAAGTGACAAGCGAAAGGTGATGCGGGGCAATGCTGATGGTGAAGGAGGGAGGCTAACAACATAGCCTCACCTGGCTCAAGGTCTGTACATTATGAGGTCCAATTACTACTTTCCAGAAATCTGGTCACTGGCTTCAAAAGGCAGGATGACAAATTACTTCTAGATTGGTGCCTGGCATCTGATTTGTTCAGCTTTATTATAGCTAATTATCCGGACTTGATAACATACAGACCTTGACCTGTTAAAAGAGCTTAGTGTAGCTCACTCTACCATTAGTTGTTTGCCTGGAAGGCTCCCCGGGCAGCAGAGGAGGCTGCTCCAGCAGCAGCAGTTTGGACCGTCTTATTGGTGAAGACGCCCTGTGAAAACTCCCGCTGCGCCTTCTGGAAACTGGCCCCGGTGCGTCGGTACATGCTGTGGACCTGAGGAGGAAGAAATTGTGAGAAAATTGTTCTGGGTCACAGTAAAGACAGCTAGTGACAAATAGCCCAATTCTCTTGTCTCAGAGGATGCTGAAAAATAGTCTGTTTTTGCTACCCCTGGATTATTCTAATTCATTACTTTCTGGTATACTACAATCTCTTTGAAAAGCCTTTAGCAGAAGGAGAGAGCATATTCCTCCCATATTAGCCTCTCTTTATTGGCTCCCTGTCATACAGAACTAAATTAAAGTCAATCTGAATGACTTGAAGGATTAAATCAGGTACCATCCTTTCTTAAATACCTCATACTACCATATTCTCTCAAACAGGCCTTCACTCACAAACTGCAGGCTTACTTGTGGACTGGAGTAGGTCACCCCAAATTTTTCTATAGGGGTCCCTTACCAGCTGGGACCGTTATGTGGGGAGTTGCATGTTATTCCCACTCTTGTGTGGGTTTTCTCTGTGCACTCAGGTTTCCTTCCATACTCTAGAGCAGGGGTGTGCAAACCACAGCCCGTGGGCCACACCCGGCCCACTGGTCTTTTTAATCAGGCCCGCCAGAGATTGGTACAGAATTGCCCAAATCAAATCAAATCATAATTATGAATGGTGTCGAGGATTCTGAGAATTTCTACAACAAAACTATCACCAGACTTTGATGGACTGGCAAAAAACAACACTGTTTCTACTAAAGGTAAATGTAAGTATTAGCACTGTAATGTCTTTTTTATGTTTATGTTTGATATGTATGCATCTGGTGCTGGCCCAGCCCGTCTGTCAATGTTGCCCCAGAGCCAAAAGGTTTGCACACCCCTGGTCTACAGACATGACTGGCATTTCTAAATCGCCCTGAAGTATCAATGTGAGTGTGAATGGTTTTCTGTGTCTGCGTTAGCCCTGCGACACACTGGTAACTTGTCTGTGGTGCACCCCCCCCCCCCTTCTTGCTCTATGACAGCTGGGATAGGCTCCGCCCCTGTGTCCCTGAATTGGATTAGCAGCTAAGAAAATTATTTTGGAAAAGTGAGGCGACTCTTACCATCTTGAGCAGGATGACAGACATCACAGCGCACAAAGTGAAGAGAATGGCCACTATGATCATGATGATTCCCACTGCCATGTTTGAACCAATGATACTGAAGGCAGAGATCCAACCACTGCAGCCAACAAACAGCACAACAAACAGTTTTAGATGATCTCGTGAATAGTATTTGCAAAACTTAAGATTATTTCTATACATTTCTATACAGGTTTCTATACAGCTACGCATGGCACATTTTCTGCTATGTTAAATTTAATGAAAGAAGAAGAATCTGTTACAAATAAATAATTAAAAAACATTTAAACAGAGCGGACTTTTTACTTATTTAACTAATTATCAATAGTGATGAACAATATTCAGATGTAAAACACAAAGGAGGGAAAAAACAGTAGAAAAGAAAAAGGCAAATACAACCTTGGCTAGCATTTAAAATGCACCACTAGTTTAACAGTTACGCCCATGCCACCGTATTCTGACGCAGTTTAACGTAAACCAAAATACGCTTAAATGAAGGAAAAGTGAACAAGGAAATTGTGAGTTAGCAGATAGCGAGCAGCAGTAACTTACAGCGTTACCAGCAGACAGAGAGGCGGCAAGCTAGAGGCTGAAGAATGGAAAGTTTCTGTCAGAAGAGATGAAACATTGCAGAAAATGAAGGAACGAGAAAAGAGAGAGGATGGCAGCTGATGGTCCAAATTATTTACAACACGGAATCACAAGCACACAGAACATGATCAGAACTCTAATACCCCTGTGAAACTGGATATTTTATTATCTGTTCATGTGCTCTCAGGAGATGCATAAGTTATCATTAATTGACAAATTAGTCAAAACTGATGGTCAAATACAGAATGTCTGAACTTGAACTTAAAGGTACTTATTGTAATTTCTGATGTTTAAAAATAGCTTTTAAAACTTCCCAAATTAACTAAAGCCATCAATAAAATGGTGCATCAATCTAAGCTTTATTTAACCATATATATATATATATATATATATATTTTTTTTATTTATATAATAGATATAGAAAAATATAAAATTATAAAAAAA
>VUQK01020488.1:0-10804 GCA_015106715.1 Bujurquina vittata
GTTTTAGTTAGTTTTGGAAGCTCACAATACCGTTTTAGTTAGTTACCATTTTTTCCTTTTATTTATAGTTTTTATTTATTTCAGTTTATGACAATGTTTTTTCAATTTTAGTTTTTGTTATTTCGTTCGTTTTCGTTAACTATAATAACCCTGGTCAGAACTGGCATAAATAAATAAAATAAAATAAAAAACTAACAGGAACAGCCTATAGACAACCTATAGAGCTCTTCCTGTAAAGTAAATATGTTTGGTCCGAGTGCGTTCAGATTATCATTCTGACTGCAAAACTGCCAGACATGACAGGCTTAAAAAAAAAAAAAACTTCAGACCAAGGCTCGCTGTTTTGCTTATACCAGTCTTGATGCTAAGCTAATCTATTAATGTATGTTTGATTTAACCATATATTTACTGGATGGATACATACTCTCCCCTTCAAAAATATTGGAACAGTGAGGCCAATCCCTTTTATTTTTCCTATAGACTAACAACATTTGGTTTTGCATCAAAAGACAAATGATCAACATCTCAGCTTTTATATCCAAGTATTTACATCTGGATCTGATAAAAAGTTTAGAAGATAGCATCTTTTGTCTGACCCCACCCATTTTTCTTGGGAGTATTGGAACAAATAAACTTAATATGGATTAAAGTGAATAAGACCTACTATTTACTTGCATATCCTTTGCTTACATTAACTGCATCAAGCCTGTGACCCACTGCATTCTTCTTTTGTGGTGCTTTTCCAGGTTTATTAGTTTTGGGGGGGTAATTCTCTTCAGTCTCCTCTTTAAAATGCTCCATCAGATTTAAGTCTGGAGATTGACTAGGCTCATCTAAAACCTAAAACCTTCCACTTCCTGCACCTGATGAACTCCTTTGTAGTTTTGAGTCATTATCTTGCTCCATGATGAAGTATATCCCAATCAGTTTGGTTGCATCTTTAAACTGACAGACAAAATGTTTCTGTAGACTTCGGAGTTCATTCTGCTGCTGCTGCTGCTGCTGTGTGACATCAGCAATGAAGATTAATGACCCCAAGTCATGACATTACCTCCACTGTGTTTCACAGATGAGATTGTATGTTTGGGATCATGAGCAGAACATGAATTATAAACATTGGTAAAGGTTAATCTTTGTCTCATCAGTCCATAAAACGTTTCTCAAAATTTCTGAGACTCATCTCTCTACTTCTTGGGCAAATTCCAGCCTGGCCTTCCTGTTCTTCTTGCTAATCAGTGGTTTGCATCTTCTGGTGAATCCTCTGTACTTTTATTCAGTCTTCTGCGAACAGTGGATTGGAATGCCTTCACTCCTGCCCTCTGGAGGTTGTTGCTGATCTGACTACCAGTTTTAGGGTCTTTCTTTACAACACTTAGAATGTTTCTGTCATCAACTGCTGTTGTTTTCCTCTTCCTGTTTCACATCTGTTATTTAGAACACCAGTGATGACTTTTTTTCTTCAGGATGTTCCAAACGTTTGTGCTGTTTATGGCCAGTGTTTTTGCAGTGATTCTGATTGATTTTCCATCTTCTCTCAGCTTCACAATTGCTTGCTTTTCATCCACAGACAGCTCTCTGGTTTTCATGTTGGTTATTCCTCCAACTATAAATGCACAGGAAAAACCCAAATCTGAACATGAGCATAGACATTCAGTGCTATTTGTTTGAATAATCAAAGCAACAGTGCACATCAACCAAACAATCCTGTCAGTCACATGTTCCAATACCTTTGCCCAAAAGTGAGTGGGTTCAGACAAAAGGTGCTATCTTCTGAACTGTGTATCAGATGTGAACACCTGGAAATAAAAGCTGAGATGTTGATCTTTTGTCTGACATTCATCTTTTAATGTCAAAACTAAATGCTTTCAGGCTACAGCAAAAATAAGGGGATCGGCCTCACTGTTTCAATACCTTTGGAGGGGAGTGTAAGTGGTATACTGCTGTTTGTTATTTATTATTATTATTATCCTCATTAGTTGTCTTTTAGGAATCAGTATTCATTTGCCGGCCTATACCAGAGCAAATTGTGAGTCCACTGTTTGCAGTCGCTATGATGTAGTGTCCCTATAGGGAACGTCATGTAGGAAGTTGCTCTAAGACAGGAGCCTGTCTTCTAAAGCAAAGAGACAAAAGAATTTTCTTCTTAAAGCCAGATGAGTTCTTTTTTTTCTTTCTTTTTTTTGAAAGGCACATCTTTCCCAAGTGTTTCCTCCTGAGAAAAATCTTGGATTACACAGTGAATGTTTGTAGTTGCACGTCTCTCTGTTAGCCAAACTGGTGACCTGTGCTGGGTGTGTCCTGGCAGTCACCCCTGACAGCTGAGATAGGCTCCAGGTTGCTTCTGAAAACATCACAGTGGTGCAGGGGTTTGCAGGGTCACCTCAAAGTAGTGAAAAATAAGTACTTAGACAACAAGGACCACCTAACTTCTATTTCTTATTGGACAAATTTTAGGATATTCCAAAAAAATTAAGCTGAACCTGATAACATTCCAGTAAATTCAGATAAAGAACCGATTTTTGCATAAAAACTTTATGCACACTGTTTTGCACATGCACACTGTTTATGTTTTTGGGTTTTCAATCTGTCCATCCCTTCCTCCTAAATGCAATATCTTTGAAATTGAAGTGAATTGAATGAACACCTGACATTTTGGTTGTAAATAGTTAAGGTTCCTCTGATTTCTTGTCTATTCTATTCCTGTGAAAATATGAAGAATACCTGGGGTGAACTTTGGATTTGGCACAAATGTTCACTTGGACTCAAGGATGAGGATGAAACACAGAAACAAAAGAGCATTATGAAATAATGAAATTTCTCATGTAACTGGATATTGCATTAGTGATTATATAGTAAACTCACCGGTCACATCATAAAGTACATCTTGCTAGTGCTGGATTGAACTCTCTTTTGCCTTCAGAACTGGCTTAATTCTTTGGCACTGATTCAACAAGGTGCCGAAATCATTCCTCAGAGATTTTTGTCCACATTGACATGATAGCTTCACACAGTTGCTGCACATTTGTTGGCTGCACATCCATGTTACAAATCTGCTGTTCCACTACATTCCAAAGATGCTCTATTGGATTGAGAGCTGGTGACTGTGGAGGCCCTCTGAGTACTGTGAACTGATCAAGAAATGTATTTGAGTTGATTTGAGCTTTGTGATGTGGTGTGTTAGACTACTTGAAGCAGCCAGTTGCATTTATCTGTTTGTTTGTCTGTTAACAGGATAATGCAAGGGCGAGGTATGCGCTTTACTGAGTGTCCTTCTAGTTTTGGTTGGTTGATTTCTGAAATAGTCAGACCAGCCTGTCTGGCGCCAACAACCATGCCAGTTGAAAACCACTTGAATCACCTTTCTTCCCCATTCTGATGCTCACGTCAACTCATGTTGACCGTGTCTAAATGGCTAAATGCATTGAGTTGCTGCAATATTTTCATAACTGAAGAATTGAACAGCTGTATCTAATAAAGTGGCAATTGAGTGTAATTTAGTTTGATCAGCAAAATTTTTAGAAAGAAATATACGAATTCTTAAGTCTCATATTCTTTTTAGGGCATTTGGAGATAAGTCAGGTCCTCCTTCTTTACCGGATGCAGAAAGTGAAGCACAAGGAGTGAATGGTGAGGAATATGAAATCAGTGAAGAGGAGGAGGAGGAGATTGACAAGTGTATGGAGGCGCAGCACAGTCCGGGTGAAACGGTCACTGATCAAGCCTGTTCAGGTTTTGATGAGCTGAGCCTAGTTGAACAGGATGAAGATGAGGACAAAAACAGCAGTGGGAAGGAGGACGAGGAGGAGACCCAGAATGAACAGAAAACACCACAAGGTACCAGATTTAGTCACATCCTGTCATATATTTCCTTTAGATGTAATAGGACAAGTACAAGGATCAGAAGTGTTATTGATGAAAATGAAGTTGTACATTTTGCTTTAAATTACTTCCCATCAGAGTTGTGCGGAATATGCCATTAATAATGCCTCACTAAAACCTCATAAATACCATAATCCACTATTTAAATCTGATTGACATAATTACTACTCAATGGTTGCAGGGTTCACTTTAATGACTTTTTTGGGGTTTTTATGACCATATGGTTTTGTTATTTCAATTCATCTGTGGAATAATTTATTTTACACACGTAGAACAAAGCATATAATCCAGGTTGTGCTCTGTTTTCACAGAAATAATGGACACCCTGCTGTTGCAGTGCTTTCTTCATGCCCTAAAGAGCAAGGTGAAGAAGTCGGAGCTTCCTCTACTGACGAGCACATTTCTCCGCAACCATATGTTCTCCTGCTGGTACAGTGCAATTCATCTTTTCTACAAGTACCAAGGGGAAATTAAAATCATTACTCAAAATGCCTTGTATTTTTCAGCCCAAATGGAAAGCAACTTGACATCAAGAAATCCAGCTATAAAAAGGTATCGTGTCCAGATTGTGATGATTAACACATTGTAATATACATTGCATAACTCCATCAGTATGCATGTTTTGTTTTGTTTTTTTTCCTACAGCTGTCCAAGTTTCTACATGCCATGGAGAAACAGTATAACATTGTGCGAGTGAAGGAAATCACTAAGGGTGTGGAGAGCATTGTGGAGGTGGACTGGAAGAATCCAGAGTGAGCCAGACCCTTTTTACAACCTAAAGAAATTCTTCATAGGAATTCAAACTTGGAGCCCACCCATGACTAGCCCTGTGATTTTCTTTTGTATTACATTTTTTAGACTGCGTTCCTTTAGCGTTCCAGAGGAGGCGGATGTTGAACTGACTGTCCTTCCGGATGGAGGAGAAGGAGATATTCCATACCATCCTCCAGAGATCACAACTCTGTACTCTGTGTCTGCTCGACTGGAGCCTCTCTTTCTGAATGCAAACAAGAGGTCTGTGTGTTTTCCTAACCCTGCCTCTTCATTCTGCCTCTTGTTTGCATGGTTTGGACAGTGGGGGGGACATAGCAGGGAGAGCTAGAGCTTGTTTATTTAGAAAAGACACTGAATCCCAAGCAGCTCCCGTGATAATTGACCTCAACCTCTGACCAACCTGTGAACTGATAAGACAATATTTTCATTACACAAGTTGAAGAATTCTTTGTTCTTAACCGGTGTCTAAAATCATGCCTTTGATTTCTTATTTATTGCTCCATCTATAATAGACACTAAGTAGTTTTCCCTACAGGGAGCTGTAAATCGAAACGTCTGACATGTCCTTTTACAATTGTTTTGTTTTCACATCTATTAAACGTAGCACATTGTAAATTCCATTTTGACCAAAAGTTTTTCAAAAAGCTGTTTTGGTTTTTTTTTTTCCCCATCTATAACCCTTTTTCAGAGCAGGCGTTTGCACTTTTCATAGTAGGAAAAGCCATGCGTTCCTAATAACACGTTAGTTGTGTAGCGTTTCCTCAAATTAAATATGGCAAATTGTGTACTTACTGGAAATGACTAGAGCCAATTTCAATTTTCTTTCTCAGAACCATAACTGATAGCATATACAAGGAAATATAAACTTTTCTTCAATGCAAATTATAAATCATTTCTCACCTTAAACAGCTAAAAATAGTGCTGGAAAGAGGTACAAATAATTAACCTAAAATGAGTCGCTGTACACTCACCTTTACCTTACATATTTTGCCTTACCAAACACAAACAGGTGCAACAGATTTATGTAACTAAGCCACGTGCTAAAGAGGTATGGCTGCTATGATTGTGTGAGCAACTAGTTGCCTGCACTGCTGTCATTTGTTGCACATGTTGCACAAAACATGCATGAAACAGACAGACTTATGAAGGTCAAGTGTCTTTTGTGATAACTTCATGGGCAACACGAGGCATGCAAAATATTCCCTTGCAATATCCAATGAGAAGACCTATATACTGAAATAATTTCAGTTAAAAAGACTGAGAAAGTTATTTTAGTAAATTTAATTACTCCAAGGAGCATTTGTTGATATACTAATTACCCAGACGGCTACCAGTGTAGGTAAAAACACCAGTGTAGGTCTACCAAAACAGTTCTGGCCCACCAGATCTTAAACACAGGATGTCAGTGGCATTTGTTAAATTAGCATCCTCCAGAACCCCAGAGAAACTTGCGTGAGTTTTTCTGGTTACATTTAAACACTTTGAGTGAGCTGTTGATTCAACTTAAAGGCTGCAGTGTCTGGTGTTTTTTTGTTTTTGTTTGTTTTTTTAGATGTGTTGATTCATAGGTTAGTTTTTTTCCCCCCATATAGAAATGATTTGTACAGTAATTAAAAGAAAGGGTACTTATGATTAAGATGCTTTTATAAGTTTCTCATTTGCACTGATTGGTGGTACTAATGTGTTCTTTGGGGCCTCTGTAGGAAAGGAGCAACGCTGTATCCTGCTGAAGTAAGAAGTGTTGTCACGGAGTATGTGAAGAACAATGATCTGGTGGATGAAAATAATAAGAAGTAAGACGGTTTAAAACTCTGTAAGCATTAAGTTGATACAGAGCGCATACTTTAAAAACCACAGATAAATGAGCAGAGTTCCCTAGAAGTTGCACTGAAAACACAGAGGCCACACTGCTAGGTTTCTTTGAGCTGGGTGTGGTGGGGAAGGGCAGTCTTAGTGGCTGTTGAACAAATACAGAGCTGATCTGAGCTCTTCTGATTACATTATAATAAGCTAAAATGTTTAAATGTGACTCTGAGACTAAAAGAACACATCTTGTTTCCTTTTCCTTTTCTAATAATTTGTTCCTCATCCACTGGAAAACAATTTAGTAATGACTTATTGTAGAAAATGAAATATGTCGCAAAGCTGGCAAAGCTTAACAGAGCAGCATGTTCCCTGTTTAGTAACACCCATCCAACCTTACTGTTTTTCTCCTCTATTAGTTACGTGACCATCAACCCAACTCTGTGTGACTGCTTACTGGAGAAATCAGAGTATCAGGAGGTAGTCTCTCTCAAATGGGATGACCTCTTTAGCAGGTAAAAACTGTTTTGTTTTGGTTTTTTTTTCCTTCTTTTTTTTTTATTAAAGTATATAAAGCACACCTGTCCACAAAATCAATTTCGACCCACTATTGTTCATTTGCATAATCACATGTGCCAAGGTGTGAAAAAAGGCCTGGGTCATTACAATTAGTGGTTTCAGGTGAAACAATATTCAAATAATCTAAAACGTCTGCTGGGGGCAGGGTTTGTTGGCATCACTTTCTTCTTGTTTGTTTGTTTTAGTTATTTTGCATTTAGTGAAATGAGTACCAAATTCATTTTCAGTGCCAGCCTTCATGTTAAAGTTTAAATCAAGCTTCTGTTTACCAGGAGTCACTCATTCGACAGTCAGCTGTCGACTGTATATTTACAAGTTTTATTTATACAGTACCTCTACTATGTCTTTTTTTATATATGTATATATCTTACAAATGGTAATTAAACAGTCAACCTTGTTTTCAACAGGACACTGGGAAGAATGAAGGAGTGCTACCAAGTTGTGTTCCCTGGGCAAGCACCTATAATAAAGAAAGGCCATATTGACCCCATAGACATTTCGGTGGCTTCTCGAGGCTCAAATAAGAAGGTACCAATTTATTTATTTATTTTTTGATTTGTTTTGCTTGTTGCTACAGTAAATTGTAGATTACCATGGATGGATTGTTTTGGGGAAAAAACAGATAGACATGCATATGTTTGATTAAATGCCCCTAAGTAACTTGCATCTTGACCAGACACTTTTGGTAGCCATTAACTGGTTTCTGGTGTAATTCTGGCTAGATATTTGACCTCTTCTTTTTGCAGAAGATCATTTAAATTGGTTGGTTTACCATCACATAGTCCATAAATTTTCAATAGGGTTGAGGTTGGCAATTTGGGAAGGCCATTCCAGAAGTTTGTTAGCCTGCTTTATTCTAAGTTTCAGTTGTCTAGAGGTGCCTTTGAGGTGAAATTGAAAAATTGGAGGTAGTCCTCCTTCTGCTTCAGTATTCCATGCACTTTGTGCAATGTACCAGTACCACTGCTGGCTAACCAACTCCAGGGCATGATGCTACTGTACCACCACCATGCTTGAGAGTTGGTACAGCATTGTTAGGTTTGAAAGCCTCATCTTTACTCCTCCAAACATACTTGTCATTGTGGCCAAATAGCTCAATCTTTGTCTTGTCTGACCATAAATGTTTTCTCCAGAAGGCATTTGGTTTGTCCATGTAGACAGCTGCAAATTTCCTAACCAGTTTCCTCACACCTGAGGGTGACTGCTTTTGTTTTCTACCAGACATCAGCAAAGTGGTGACATATGCAAATAGCTTGAACTTGCATATGTTTGTTTGAACTGAGGATGTTCGAGTCTGCAATGGCTCCAAGAGATCGTCACAACTTGTGTAAATCTAAAATTCTCCTCCTTAGATCTTAACAGAGTTCTTTGGAATTTCCTGTTGTTCTGAGTATCGGTCAGTCCAGTGAGTGCTGTCAGACAAATCCTTTTAATGCTGGGAAAAATAAACTATTTTTGCAGTCAATCGTGATTACAAATGAGAAGTTAATAGGCCTTGACCTTGTTTAGTTTAAGACATTTTAGAACCTTCAGCACCACTTATTAAAAGATTTGTGTACTATATTGCCAAAAGTATTCACTCATCTGCCTTCAGACAGATATGAAGTTGAGTGGCATCCCATTCTTAATCTTTAGGGCTCGATGTGATGTCGGCCCACCCTTTGCAGCCATAACATCTTCAACTGTTTTGGGAATACTTTCTTCAAAGTTTAAGAGTATGTTTTTTTGTTTGTTTGTTTTGTTTTGTTTTTTTGGGGGGGGGTTAATGGCTCAGTTTGCTCTTCCTTCAATATGTCTGCTTGGGACACAAACAAAAGATCAGTAGACAAGAACAAAAGATAAAGAATACTACCTTGTCCTGAACTAACTACTGGTACCACATCCACATTACACTAGATTGTTCCAGAGGCTAAAATTCACGTGGCTTTACTGGAGATGGTTGCTTTGATGTTCCATCTAACATAACAGGTCAAATATGCCCACCTGCTGAATCATTACCTAGGATGACATCAACACCCCTCATAGGCCTCATAGGCAGTTCCTAAAATGCTGCCTATACACCTCAAGAACCAGTTCATATGCTTTCAATGCTGCATAATTTACCATTTTATAGACTTTACGGGGGGAAGAAAATCATCCCGATCCATCTCATTAAACTTTAGGAGCAGACGTGGATAACTTGCAATGTCAAATCCAGAACCACCACCACTCAATTTGCCCTCCTTGATTAAAGTTCAGCTTAATTTGCTCCATTTCAAGTTTTGCCTGTTCAGTTTTCTGTTTCCATCACCTCAAGCTCCAACTCTCTTTTGTTTAGATTTTTCAATGTCCAATCAATCAGTAATTTCTATCCGCAATCTACCATGCTGCTAGAGGTGTTTTGGGTAGATCTTTACCTTCAGTACAATCCAAAATTCCCCTGTCACACAAGTTTGCCATCAAAATGCTTTTCACATTACTTTAATCGCAATGTAGGAATCTCCACCTCACAGTGATCAGAAATTTTCAACAGCTCATCCTTTATACACAGATTAAGGATTTCTTCATAAGGAGACTGAATACATTTCTGTATTAAAGAATATGTGACAATTTTCCAAACTTACCATAAATATTTGAGTCCAAGCAATTGCCCAGCTCAAGTGAAGGACAAAACTAGAGGAGGCCACACATGGCAGTTTAACAAATATTTATTTAATATAATAGAACCAAAGCTATGTAATTCAGTAGTGCGTGTGTGCTGTTAAATGATCCAAAGAAACAAAACCCCAACCCAAACTCCAAGGAAAACCACCTAGACTGATGCCGTCAGCCTTAACATCAGAGGCCAGTCAGCCAGCACAGCTGTTACTCGTTCCTCTCATGACTTTTCTCCAATGAGGAAGCAGCCCTGAACCCTCACAGGGTGTCACACTTCCACTTTGTTATGAAACCAATAACAGTTAGAGTGTGAGGAAATTTCATAACTTGACTTGCTGCACATGTGGCATCCTATCACCACGCTGGAATTCATCAAGCTCCTGAGAGCGACCTGTTCTTTCATAAATGTTTGTAGAAGCAGTCTGCATGCTTGATTTTATTCACCTGTGGCCATGGAAAGGAATGGAACACCTGAATTAAATTATTTGGATGTGTGAGTGAGTACTTTTTGCAATATAGTATATATACTTGAGAGCCTGTATGTGTCCTTTTGATCCGGTGTGGATTAGAGAGTGTCTCAAATTGATTCAAACTTGTGCACCCAATTTTTGTTTTTCAGTCCTTAAAGATGTGCACTGTACAATCATTCCACCAAAGACCACAATTACCATGACATCCATACCTATGATATGTGTTTTTGTAAGGGTTTGAACAGAACTGTATATGAAAACAGCAGAGTACACGCTACAATACTACTGTTTCTTTGTAATAAATTAAGCTGACTGCCCCAGGCATGACAACAACCAGCCCCTCTACAAACGAGCTTCTATTGTTTTTAATCTTTTTCACAAGGTGTGTGAGTTTTGCTTCATAGTGGTAGTTATTGAGTTCCCTCCTCTGGGAGCCATAAAGGTTCAGTATAAAATTTTCAGTCAATCCAGCAAACAGATATTTCATTCTGAAGTAAAGAGGTAACCTGACTCCCTGCATACTATTGCCATCATTGAAGAATAGAATGCCTTTATTGTCATTATACAGGATGTACAATGAAATTGGAGGGCCACTTCTGATCAGTGCCATGCAAAATAAAGTCAAACTTCCTAAATAAAAAATATAATCTAATATAATCTAA
>VUQK01020491.1:4218-17316 GCA_015106715.1 Bujurquina vittata
TTATCTGCTCGTTTTGCCCTTCTGCAACATTCAATCTCTGTTTTTCCAGCTCCATCGTTCTTTCAGTTGCAAGAAATGTTGCGCATAATGAAAATGCCAGCTCAGTGACATCTGCAATAATTTCCTGTGGGCAAGTCTGGTCATTTTGCTCCACAGTCAACAGATAGCGAGACAGGGTTTAATAAGGTAACAGCAGGTATTACATGTGCATTGCTGATCTGATGGTGGCCAGAGGGAGTCACTATATAGTTTGTCACCCTCTCTCTAAACAACATGCTGCAGACACTACGCCAGATTCAAATTAAAGCTATTAAGGCTGCAGCATTCTCTTGACCCTGCAATGGCCAAATGTGATATAGAAATGTGTAAACTTGCCATGTTAACGATCTAAAATGAGAATGTGGTTGAGGAGATTATAAGACCAATAATTTGACACAAAAAGATGAACAACACAGCAACCAAGCAGTAATAAGCCTAACTAAGAGTTTCATAATGGTTTTACATCCTGTACGGCATTGTGAGCTTCAAATGTACTCTCACCCACCTCCTGTGCTATGACAGGCACACCATGACCCCAAAAAGTCTCTCTTACTTTTGACCTCTATAATCTAAACTTAACCACCGGGAATGCATTCTTGAAGCACTACAGAGGGATGAAATGCTCCAGCGGTGACTAGATTTTAACAGCAATAAAAATAAATATATCACATGATAGAACAACATTACTAATAATATAAGCAAGCTTTTGGGTGTCTATTCACTGACAGAAATGCATGTTAAATATGTGATTAAAAAATCTTACATTTCTAAATGTCATGTTATATGTCGTATGTCCTAAACTGAAAAGATAGCTAATTTAAAAACACAGCCTATAAACTAATTCCCTTTATTGCCATCTTTTGTATTCCAACCCTGTGTATGTAGAATTGAGAAGATAACTGTATTAGAAGACGTTTCCAGAACTCACCAGCCTGCTGATCTCCTCCTGTCTGTCAGGCGCAGAGCGAGCTGTGGCTTTGATCATAGTGGAGGTCTGATTATCTGTCAGCTTCTTGATGCACCGTTGACCAGCTACGATGTTACACACCTGCAAAAAAACAAAAGCAAATAAGGGCAAATCATTTTTTTTGTTTCTGGGTTATTCAGCTGGTCTGATTATCACTTATTCACATGGCACACCCGGGAGCTGACCGGCAACCCATCAGCCTCTTTTCTCTCACCTCTAGGGGCAGGTAGGTGTGCTTTTGCTCCTGGCCCACCTGTAGACAGGGTAAATGTGGGTATTTGAGCTGCAAGTTGTACTTCTCCCTGAAGTACTGGGCTACAGTACGCTCTACAGTCTGGCCATTTTCCAACTGCAGAGGGAACCTGCAGAGAAGACAGTTTTTTCATGTCAATACACAGGAGCAATGTAGGCCACTGAGCAGGGCAAATGTGAATTGAGGTGAGCTACAGGGCTGCAACTATCGATTAATCGGATAATACTTGTGTCTTAATAACAGTTCATCTGCACGATTTAACTTGAGCTCAGCATCTTGGTAATTGCTCCACCGCTTTGTGTTTACCGCGTGTGTGAAGAGACACTGCACATAAAAGTGCTGCTGTTGCGTTCTCAGAGATTTTGTTGAAAAACTGGGGGTTGCATGAGCTCAATGTTGTAATACACTGTATACACTAAATAAGTTTCTATTGTAGGTCATTTTTAGTCGCTAATCAGGGATTAAAGCATAGAAAAATAGTTTGTCATTAACGATTGCTAGTGCTTAATAATGGCGCCCGCTAGCAAACTGCGGCAGCTGAAATTTTCAGCACAGCAAGCACAACACAGAAACACTGGACGGAAATCTGTCGCAGCGATGGAGAACTTTAACGCTGCTAATGTGGGTGAAATCCTCCGCTTACACGGTGACACCTGAGCGCTACAGTTTAAACGAAGCATCGAACAGTGTCCAGGTTTCTTCAGAAGCCCGTTGAAAGATTGAAGCAGCATATTTGTCATGAGTATTTTTTTATAATCAAATTATTCGAGTTAATCGAGGCATCATTGCAACCCTAGTGAGCTACATAATCTTTACGTAGAATTTCTATAATTTGCTTGTGAAAATAACAGAAAGAAGTGATGCAGGTTTTTCTTTGTAAATGCAGAGCTATTCAATGGTTAAAAGTCTTAACATGGAGTAAAAAAAAAACAAAACAAAACAAAAAACATACCTGGTCTAGACTTTGTATTGTAAGCCAGTCCGTTTCAGGGTGAAAGAAATGGTGTGGGGCAGTCGACCGTGACTGGTAAGCGGAGATCCTACAATATGTTTTTGTCTACAGAGATATTTATATCAGGTTTAAACTGGACCTCTTTTTTGTGTAATATTCAACATAATTCTTGACTAGGAGACCCATTCATGATCATATCATTTTTTTTTTTAAATAAAACTGTTGCTATAGCACACAAAGCAGTTCTATTCTGCCACTGCAGCGACACAGCTGCTTCACAAATGGATGACTAATGCTAACTGCATGGTTGTCAGGTGAGTCAGCCACTATCTGGTTTGTTTGGTGCTGAATCGGTGATCATATCCTCTGTGGTCCAGTTTCCCCTGCCTTCATCTCACACTGTGCCCAGAGTCTCTTATTCGCTTGCCCGCCTCAGAGGCTGACTCACGTTTGATGGCTGGCAGGCCGACGGGTCACGTTGCAGACACGGTACTTCCTCCGCATGGTTCCACAGTGCGTCACCTCCACCTTCAAACCTGGTGAATAATACAAAGTTTTGCAGTAGCATTAAATATTTGTTTTTGTATGAGCTGTGACATGTCCCCCTTCCCCGTTTCATCCGATTTAACTCAACTTAAATCACCTTTGATTTCTTTGGTGAATTTAACCCTGTGCGAGTCTGTTAGAGGGCGAGGCTGTTCGTCTATGTTATGAATATCCAGCACTTCACACATGAACTGGATAACTGGCTGGGCTTTGTAGAAGGCTGTGGCAGACACTGCAAGGCAAAAACAAGAGACATTTAGGAACAAAAAAATGCACAAATTGTGCTGCACTGCAGCGTCCACATAACTGAAAGGGGGAAAAAATGTAAATGCTATATACAGTCAGAAATCATGTAATCATTGGAGCTTATTGCTGCTACTACTCCAGCGTGCTTTGTTTATTACTAGACAGGATTTGAAGTGAAAAAAATAAATAAAAGGCTGTCCAAACAAACAAGAACATTTGCTACCACTTTCTTTATGCCGCTCATGCACCCATGAACAACATCCATTGCTGCCACTATGTTTCAGAGTGCTTCCCGAAGTCTCATGATGTCAAGAAACGCTTGCTGCCCACAGTGCACTGGATTTTCTCTACTGTGTCAAAATGACACCACCCTTCAATTTCACTTCAATTTGGGGAAAGAGAAGGAAGTTGCAGGAAGCATAATTTGGTGAGTGGAGAAGCTCATGTTGTTGTGACTAAGAAACCCCTGCTTTTGCTTTTTCAATGGGATGCTGGCAGGCAGTGGAGACATGTGCCACTGTAACACTCACAGCACTTAACAAGGAAATTATTTTGAAGGGGAGAGAAGCAAAATTATGTTTGTTTGTTTTTGCTTTTTACTGGCAAAGTTAAAACACTTTTTGATCACAGCTCGTGTTAATAATGGTGACTGAAAAACCACACAGTAAAGCACCAAAGGTAATGCACAAAAGCCGGCCGAGCTACAACAGCAGAGAGCAACTCCAAAAGAAGCAAAGTGTCTTCTTGATGTCCATTCAGTATTTGCATAGTAACCACACAATGCTAAGTAGCAGAAATACTAGGTTAAAACAGGAAGCGTGATTCATGCAGAAAGAGATGTGGAGATCCTTTTTCCTCAATACAGAGAAAGACTGAAGTATATAAAAGGTGACTGTGAGATGTGAAGGGGGAAAAAAAAAAGTATAGCAAAACTAAAAGCAAGATCAAAAGAAATCCAAAAATGGACACAGGGACAGTGCAGCAGTGAGGATGAGGATCTCGTTGAGGAGTAATCTAGTGATGTTGTTGTGACGTAAACGCTCTGAAAGCACTACAAATGCACATCTATGACGCCCAGCTGTCCTTCCCACGCATTCAGTTTTCATTTGTCTGGGTGCAGAGGTGTCTGAGTCACTGGAGTAAATGTAACATTTAAAAATCTAATTTAAAAAGTCTCATTTTAAAAAAAAAATCATATTTAAAATAATTTAATTCACACTCGCTGGCCACTTCATTCGGTGCTAGCCATAGGTTGTGCCCCCTTTTTGCCTTCAGAACGCCCTTAAATCTTCATGGCACAGATTCAACAAGGTGCTGGTAACATTCCTCAGAGATTTCGGTCCAGATTGACACGCCGCACACAGCATCCCAAAGGTGCTCTATTGAACTGAGATCTGGTGACTGTGGAGGCCACTGGAGTACAGTGAACTCACTGGGATGTTCATGGAACCAATTTGAGATGATTTGAACTTTGCGAGAAGGCATGTTATTCTGCTGAAAGCAGCCATCAGAAGATGGGTACACTGTGGTCACAATGGAGTAGACATGGCCAGCAACAATACTCAGGTAGGCGAAGACAATATCCCCGCCACTAAGCAACCTGAACCAATGATACAAGGCAGGACAGATTCATGCTTTTGTATGTTATTTTCATCAAATTCTGAACCTACCATCTGAATGTTGCAGCAGAAATTAAGACTCGCCAGAGACATTTTTACCACATTCTAGTGTCCAATTTTTGCCCATGTGAACTGTAGCCTAAGTTTCCTATTCTTGGCTAACAGGAGTGGCACCCTATGGGCTCTTCTGCTGCCGTAGCCCATCTACTCTGAGGATGAACGTGTTGTGCATTCAGAGATGCTCTTCCGCATGCCTCAGTTGTTACAAGTGATTATATGAGTTACTGTAGCTGCAAGCTTACTTCCGTAAACACTCGCTACGTGTTATTGCGTCCTCTACTGCGCATGCGGGGCACTTTTAGGTTCGTATGCATTTCAGACACAGATCACGTCCAAGTCGCATATATTGGGAAATGTGAATTACCACGGCCAATAAATAAATAAATCAATCAATCAGAATTGGGTCACTTCAGGCTGCAGTGTGAACATAGCCTTATTCCCCATTCTGATGCTCACTTTGAACCATAGCAGGTCATCTTGACATCTTGTCTACATTTAGCTAATTAGACAAGCAGTTGAGAAGGTGTAACTAATGAAGAAGTTGCAGTCTGCATGTTTGTATACACACACACACACCTATATATTAGCTTGCTGATAAAGACTAGTTCAAGAGACTTCAGGTGGCCAGCTCCTATGTTTGAGGGGCCAGAAAAAGAAGACAACGAATCAGAGACCAGCAAAGAGGCAAAGACTCCAGAAGAGACAGAGGCTTCAAGCAACTGGAACTAAACAAAAGCCGTCCAGCCACCCTCCTGACCCCAGCAACACCCACTAGTCTCATATATGTAGGCACAACTGCACAAGCACACACACATGCTGCTCTCCGTCTCCACAGCAACAAACTTGTCAGTTGCCAACCAGCCAGGAACACACCTTCCGCGCTCTCTTGCTCTCTCTCCCACACACACACACGCACACACACACACACACACACACTGACATACACACTTTCTTATCAGCAGCCCTGCCAGGCACAGTCTCCAAAACCCTCCTGCAGTGAGCATATGGCAGGACACAGTCTCTGTCATCCTCTCTGCCACATATTTTTCCACAGATAATAACAGACTGAAATTGCAGTGCACTGTCTCATGTTATCAAATAGAGTTTCGCTACTGACAAGAAGCTCGAGTTAGAGCCAATTATTGATTTAGTTTTTCAACAGTTGCACTCATTTCCAAACAACCCACATTTAGCCAAGTGAATTAACTCCTTTAAATGGCAAATGTAATCCTGCTGTCCAGTGACTGAATATAAAAGCACTGGAGTTTCACGGCTGATTTGATGACAAAATAGGAGCAAAAAACAACTCTTTACACTACAGAAGGCATTCATAAGAACTTTTGGTCTCCAGTGCAGCATGACTTCAGCCTGTCAGACCCCATCATTGATAATGACGTAAACAAGGTTTGAAATGCATCTTAACAGATGAATGTAAAAACGTAATTTCAAATAAAGTAATTAAATTTCCTTCAAAGTAAAAGGATTATGTGCAAAACTCTACAGGCTTTCATAATTAAAATTCTAAAATTCAAATTCAAATTCAACCCAGCGGCAAAAGTGAAACAGCAAAATCAATGTCTTCAATTTTCTTCTTGTCTTCTTTCAAAAAATGTAATTACAAAGAAAAGTTTGTGAATTTAGAGCATATTTCAGTATTTTAGAATATCGAGTTTATTCTTCTGTGTTTGAGACAAGACAAGAAAAAAATGGTAGTAAGGAAAATAATGAGTTTTTTTCTTACCATCAATGTTAAGCATCATCTTCCACATGGCTGGACGCACAGATTGGTGGAAACCAAACCAAACTTCCCTCCCACCTCCCAGAGGATGGTCATAGCCCTCTGGTGCTGAGAAAAAGGATCGGCCCACCGGAGTGTACCTAGTTGTAGAAAATGACTCATTATATAAGTTTGTATATTAAAGGGGACCTATTATACTCATTCCCAGCTTCACCGTTTTGTTCTTGGACTCTAGAGTAGCTCTGCATGGTTAACCGTTCAAAATCCTCATTTATCTTAATCTGTGCCTTGCTGCAGTCCCTTAGTCCACAGCCTGAAAGGTGGAGTTTTAGCACGTCCCTCTTTAAACCACCCACTAATCAAGCCAACTTCCTTTTGACTGGCTGACACACACATTTGAACAGCAGGTGACTGGAGCTGCACTCACAGCCAGCGCTGTGTTCCCGAGATAACCATACATCCCCTTCGCAATATCATACAGAGCCAAGAGTTTTGAAACATTTCAGGGTTCTAGCCAGCGGCTGATCGCCCGGCACTACGCCACGCTGGGGCCGTCTTGTGCAGGGCTGAGAATTTCACCGTTTTTGCTATCAGAACTCTTCCCTATCACTGTAATTAGCAAGCAGGTCGCCGATACCAGACTGATTTTTTATTATTTCTTTTTGGCTAGATTGTTGCGCTACAATTTTTCACCGCAATTTGCAATCTACCACCAGGCACGGCCAGTTTTGTTCACAGTGTGCACGCACGGGGCTACAGAAAGCAAAATGGCAACCAGTGTGAAAGGGAGGGGGAAGAAGAGGAAAGAATTGCTCAAATGACAATTTCAGGCTTTCTAATAAACATAAAATCCCGGGAGCCATGATTGGCCTTGGAGGGGGGTGGGAAAAAGAAAAAAAAACTACAGTTCCCAGCAAAATGATGTCACTTCCCGTTGTCGTAGTTAGTGGCTTGCTTTAAAAACATGATAGTGTTAGCAGCTGATCGGATTGATAAAACACCTAGATTATAATGTTTTTGTCGTGTCTGCTTTTTACGTGATTTCTGCAAATCCATTGGTGGAAGGAAACGATGATCAGGGACACGCCAGGCTGAAACATCTGTCTACAAGCCTGCATTTAGAGAAGTCTGAAGACTGAACTCTTGGCTCATATGGATTAATTGGTTCATACCCTGAGCTCATGGCTACGTTTAATTCAAGAATCCATAACTGTGGTCCATTGCAAAGGATGGAAAAGAATAGTCTGAAAAACTATTAAAAAGGTCAATAGAAATCAGTGTAAGAGATGAAAGAAAATGCAAGATAAACTGGCACGTCTTGAATTGAGAATTTAGATTAATGTGCATTTATATGGAGCCACATTCAGCTGCCGTCCCATACGGTCTGAAAGTACATCAGTGAAATGAGAGGGTGGTGACATTGCCTGGACCCATTAACCTCTTATTACTCTGTCCAATAGGCTCATTATGTATTGTATATAGGCTTCATTTTTCTTTGTGAATCCTACATTTGCAATGTGTCAAAATGTCAATGTAATACCGGGATCCCAGCACCTGTGAGCAGAGCTAAATGAAAAGTGTCGATATTACCACTTTTTAATAATGCTTTGAAAAAGGTTTTCATTACAGCTCTGGCAATATTGTGTTCAACTGTGAGTTTGCTGAGCCTTAGGGAAGTGATATTGAATGAAAGGTGGTAAGGTGCTCGTGAGCGCCCGTGTAAGCGGTGTTTGATTTCCGCTGGGATCGGAGTGCTGATATTGGTGCTACTAGGACAAACTAAATACATAGTATTTACGATGAGTATCTCAGGGACTGGGTTTTACAGTGTCTTATGTGTTTGGTGACTGAAGATGGAGCTGGGGAAAAAAAAAAAGAAGAGATAGAAGTGAAGTAAGGATGAAGAAGTTACTTATGAAAGTTCATTCCATAACATTATCTGCAAGTGATCTAAGCTGGTATTGTAAGGCAATCATTTTAAAGCAGAGTAAATAATGACATCAGCAGCTCACTTCATAGAGGGCAAGTTTCGCAGTACTACGTCCACCGCATGTACAGGGTTGGTGCTGATAGGCTTGTCCAGCTCAAGGGGTTCAGGCATGCTGCGGCCCGTCAACACCTCATGGAGCATGTGCCAGCTGACGAGAGACACAAACTTAATGGAAACTTTGAAGGGTCGATCTTTACCTCCCTCTCCTGGAAGAGTGACATCCAGGTCCACCTGTGGGCCAAAACAAAAGGAGTACAGACAGATTTAGATGCTCTGCATACTGTTCATCTGCATTAACACCTGCATGAATGCAATGTTTCTCACTTAAGGTGATATTGGGCAGTTGAGATGTGTGTGTGTGAGTTTGCACTGAAGAGAAAAGATTGTGTTTTCTTTGTGTCTGTGTCTTTTTGCAGCTCACCCCTGTGGGTGCCACCGGCAGTGGATTGGCTGTGTACAAACTCTTCTTTCCATCATAGACTGGCCTGCGATCCCCAAAGATTGTCACCTTGAAGTGCTGCACCATAGAGTCAACCACCTCCCTGCACAACATGAACACAAAAAGGATTCTCGGTTGTACTACATCATATAAATTTATAAACGTGCATGCCAACAGGAGTAACAGGCACAATTTTACAAGAATGTCTGTCGTCATCTTTTTGCCAAATTGGTCTGGACAGAAATGGCAGTTGGCAGCTACGAGCCAGGTTAAAGGACCTATCATTAGTCTCTTCTACAGTTAGGACCTACAGATAACAAACCAAAACAATATTTAATGTGTCCAACAGCCAGATGTCCTTTGGCAAGTGCTTGCTCACTTGAGGCTGCTCAATATTTCATGAATGCTACATTTCTAGTTCCAATGTAATGTAAATATTGCATGTGAGAAATTTTATAAAAAAGTAGCCGGTGGATCCATCTTACCTGTTGACTCGCCGTGGGCACTTGTCAGGCTTGATGTCCACCTCGTAGAGGTAGACATCCATCTTGGGGATCTCCACCTGGAAGCAGTTGGCCAGCAGCTTGATTGGCTTCCCCATGGTGCCATAGCCAGGCCGCCGAGGCATGGAGAACAGGGACTGGGCCCCAACGGCTCCTGAGGGAAGGAGGGTGGAGGGAAGATAAATAAAAAAAACTTTGTGTAGACCTGATTCAGGCCATTTAGAATGAGAATGATATTACACCACACACATTTTTAATCCTGTCTTAAACCTGTAGCACTTCTGATTTTAGTTTATTTTCAGTAAACTATAAAAGGTAATTAGATTTAATACTATACTGTTAGAACACATTAAATTTTTCACGCATTATAAAAAAGTGAGGGACTGAATGAGGCTAGAATATTTAAAAGGTACTTTTCTCTGTATATTACTAAAGGTGGGGGATAGGGGAAAATAAACACACACTTGTGTCACCCAGTGAAACCACATCTAAAGAACACTTAAATTTAATTCTGCATTTAGAGGAAAGTCCAGAGATGACACAGCTATACCTGGGGAATAAATCTAGTATAGAAATGAATACTAATCTTCATGACAAAAAGAAATGAAAGAGAAAAAAAAAAAAGACAGGAAGGCAAGCACTTTGACAAGCGTTTCCTGACACAAGTCACAATGAAACGTGTGCAGCTCATTTGAACCATGTATTGAATCTAAATGAGGTGATGCATGAATCACGAGATAAAAGAAACTTGATGACATTTTGTGATGCAAGACCAAAGCTTCCATTATCAGAAATCTCTCATCCAAATAATAATATAAACATCAACAGAAACATAAAAAAAGATTTAACTGAATGATGTGACTTCAGACAGGATTTCCAAATTAAAAACACATCCCTCTCACAAGATTTAAAGTCATCTGAAATGTGACATCCATCGGATTTTCCAACTCAAGGAGGCGTAGGAAAAACAATGATTAAACTTTCTCTTGGAACTGCACTACAACCGGACGGTGCAATATTAATGAAGGGTAGTTGCACAGCACTAAGAGAACAAAAACGTGCTGGGAAACTAAGCTGTGTGTGAGAGAGTTCACACATTTGTACTTAAATACTGCACATGCGCACAAAGTAACACTAAGGCCATGAGATGTCTCAGACATGAGTCACTTTGATCCAGAAACAGTGCGTTCTGTTCAACTTAATGCACCACACTCATGTCGGGGCTATTTTTTGATCTGTAGAGGCTTGCCTTCACACCGGCCACACGATTATGCTGATGTGCCAATACAATGTTTGGATTAAACTTGTGATGTCACTGCGCATTATGTTATTGTTATACAACAGCCACCTTTACACAAAAACTCCAGTGAGATTATCTGTGAACTGCCTAGTGCTCTTCCCAACCACCTTTTTCAGTTTTAAGGCCTGGTGCTCTCCAGTCTCTATTAATAAAAAAAATAAAAATAAAAAACTGCCCCTAATGTGTCACTGAAAAATGAGAGTCATATACGGGTGTGATTCATCGCAGATTTGACTCATGCGCTCACATCTGTGGGTGATACTGGGGTTGAGGGCCCTGCTCAAGGGAAGTTCATAAAACCCTCTCCACAACAGAACAGAAACCTTCTGTGACGAATCCGCGGACAACATGAGCTTGTTTATTTACAGTTGGGCTTTGGAAGCTGGTGCTTTCTACCCTGCTTCATTTTTCAGTTACTCCCCCGGTGGGCTCTGGAGTGAAGGCTAACAAAGTTGATGGAGGGTAAAGGCCAATTGTTTGAAATAGCTGCTGGGGTAAAATGCCGAAAAAGAAGAAAGTCTGGAATTCCGGCCATTGCCGTCTCTCTCACACAAAACTATGTGCGCGCATACTTTGTAATGGTAATTCTCTTGGGGCCCTCGGTGAAACTTGTGAGGTAAGCCCGATTTCACACACAAGCAGAACAGAGAGGAGAAGGTTAGTCTCTATTAAAGCCAGAGAAATAAGTTGTCTACCACAAATAAAAGGTGTGTCCTAATTCTACCAATTTCAGCAAAGTCCTTAGTACAAACTTCAAGAAGCTCTTCATTAATAAGAGCTTGTTTTCTGTGATAGTTCTGGTGAGGTTGGCAAGTATTAGGAGGATAGCAGGGAGTGGCAGGATTATAGAAGGCAGACTTAGCTTTTTCCAGCTTTCATCTACCTCTGGCTTCAATTCACAGTGTGAGTCACAGAGCCACCACAGGCAGAGAAACACATATTTGAGCATCCTGTTTCTGGATACAGCAGTGGGTGAATTACAGTAGCATGATGGGGTCTTGCAGTGAAGAAAAAAGGAAACGCAGAAACAAAAAAGCACAAACCACAAAGCGACAAGTTCTGGTATTCTACCCACTTGCACACAGACACAAACACCCCCCTCTACTTACTTTTGTTTCGGTATGAAAACTACACACAGATGTACAGTCAGTTGTAGCTGAGGTATTACACAGACACACTGAAAGAAGGGCCTTATATTTCCCACGTTGCACATATAGTTACTATTTCTGCCATTTTGCACAAATGTCACATATTCAATAAATGTCACATATTCCTGACACAACCCAATCTCTGAAGCTAAGCCTCCAGAAGAGCACCTCAAACAAACTAACCTGCCTCCTGCAGGCATGGCATCGAAACAAGTTGTGCCACTGTAATCCAAACACTGGTCCCATCACTGTGGTATTTGGCCAGACGGCCTCTGCATTCTTTAGCTTCCTGTGAATCATGATTATGGGCGAGTCTGTCAGTTTTGAGATGTTGTAATGGTGCGTACAAAGTGAAAATATTTCAAGCGCCATCTCAGTTTCTGGTGAAATGCTCAAAGTAATATCAAAGATTCAAGTGAGACATATTTCTTCATTTGTTAATCAAAAACAAAAAACAAAAAAAGATTTAAGACCCGAATGCCTTGTGCAAAAAATAAGGAAATCAGAAGATGTTTTCATTTATATAATACAGTTTGATTGGAAACAAGCATCCAAAAAAAAAAATCCATTGAAAAATGCATTCATCTGCAGAGACCACCACTTGCTATGAACACAGATGGGACCTTACAACATTACACACAAGCCAGGCAACATGCTGAGAAGTTGAAAATCTACCAGGCATGGCACACAGATGTGTTTTCACAGCATTTTCCAAATAGCCACCCTGACCCCAATCATTCAGCAACATGCCAGATACCTTTCCCAGTATCTTTCCTTCCTGAAAACTGCATCTCAGTTCCCCTCGCAAACAGACATAACAAACATAGTTATCGACAGAAGCAGGACTGAGAAGGTCTGAGAGGAAAGTTTAACTGGGGATGGAAGCGGAGTGGCCGTGAGAGCAGCACAAATCTCACACTTTGTTGTAAAATACCACTAGCAACATAAACGATTTAGGAGGCAACACAGTTCATGACATCTAAACATTGATATTTTTACATGATGACTAAGAGCCTGACAGTCAAAATGGGTACAATTGGGGTTTGCTAAGTGTGTGGGAAGCTGTACAACCCGTAACACAAAAACTTGCATCTGTAAGCGTTCGAGGAAACCTTCTCGAATTGAAAAATGCCACAACACACGAGTATGTGTGTGTTGTGCACTTTTAGGTAATTACAGGAAGGATGTCCCAAAGAGATGAGAGTAGATTTAATCTATCAGTATGTTCTCCTTTCACCCAGACAGGATGGCAAAAAAGTCAGGGAAGAGGGAAAAAAAAAAAAAAAGGGACCCATTTG
>VUQK01020500.1:4970-19886 GCA_015106715.1 Bujurquina vittata
AAACATATAGAAAGTACCATATAAAGAGTTAAAATATGTCACATTTAACCTCTGACCCCTCCTTCAAGGCCAATGCATTGAACTGAAAGTAATGATAATGCTACAAAGAGCTATTTAAAACTGTTTCTTAATGCCATTGTTTATACTGGCAACATATATATATATATGGAGTTGATAAATATGTTTTTTTTTTCAATATTTCAAATTATGCTTAAAATTCTAGTGCCTCTGTATTGGCAAATTTCAGGAAATCATACTGTTATATGGGGATTCTAGATATCACACTATAGTTTGCATCCAAATATGTCACTATTTGACCTCTGATCTCATTTTTACATTTCATGTCTGCCTTTCTTTCAAGCTAACCCCAACATGTGTTATATCTTAGAAGAAGGCATTGTTACGGGAAAGAATGAACTGCCTAGTTAGTTAGAAATGTACAAATATTACCTATTATCCATTACCTTCTCCAGCATAATCTTTGTGTAATCAATGTAAGCTTCTGTCATGCTAGCTTTATCTGACTTTTACTGCACCACCGACTTCTTAAAGGACATTTAAAAAGAGCAAAATGAATATATACAAAATTGAACACTTTTCCTTTAAAAGTAAATGCTGCTGAGAGCGTCAGCTGCCTTGGCCCAGGCTGGCACTCTTGTGTTTTTAAGTAAGTGGTTTCTTAATGTAGTGGTTCACACGTTTGCCTTACAAGGGAAAGATGGTTTGAGCTTGGGAGAAGACACAAATCCCTTTGGGGATTGTGTCAGGAAGTGCATCTAGCGTGAAAATTTGCCAAATCAAATCTATGGTGCTACCTGCTGTGCCGAGCCCTTGTGATTAAGGAAGCAGGAAGCATGGGTCTGTCCACAGTGGCCCCACACAGGGGCCACTTGGCTTTTTTCAGTGCTCATTAAATTAGTTTTGAGTCTTAATCACACAATTTTTGATCATTTAACCAGTGAAAAATTGATTTGAAAGAACAGATGAATATTGGCCAAATATATTGGTAAATGGCATTTTATTTGCTGATATCAATTAACAAGGCCAATATCACTTCATACCAATGTCCAGCTGATCCAGCTATATGGATCTGTCTTTGTCATTAGTTTGATGTTGGCCTTTGGCCCATTCAAAAAAAATGCTTACAAAGAAGCTGAGGTTCAAGGCCTTTACACACCGGACCCGTAAACTATGTGCAAATGTTTCGTGCGTTAAAAATATTTTTTGGACTGACCTGTTCTTAACACAGCCATTCACACCAACCGCGTCATTTCGCAGGACAAATTTGTGTCATTTATTTTTTTGTATCAAGTTCGGTTTTTATGAAGCAAACGGATCTGACCGACCACACCTCTGCCTCTGGCACCGTGAGGTCAGATCTCAAAATGCGTACTGATATGCTGAATATACAGTGATGTACGAATAGTAAAATAATAATTTTTTTCCTCAGACACACAGCTAGACACTGCTCCAGGTCATTGGGGTCACTGAAATTATTTCTCTGCCTTCTCAGATGTGATGTCAACAAGCTGATCCCCGCTGTTGTCCATCTGTGTGCAGCTTCATTTTACCCGGTCATGCCAACCAGCCAAAGATGGTGTGCAGGGCCTAACCTCTTGAGCAGGACCATGATGAAGGACACTGATTTGGCCTTTACAACATACTAACACCCAGCGTGTGATCCAAAGGAGATCTTTTTCTAAAAACAGAGCAGCCAGCAGAAAGAGACACCATGGTCAGGATTTCTCTAGTTGTCTGTGTTTCGCTGATATTGGGCATCACAGCAAAGCCTTGGAATAAACTTCCAGATAGTGTCTTGCAGATAGCTGTCATGTCCATAGATTTTATCTAGGTAGATGGTGGCTGTGGCTTAGGAGGTAGAGCAGGTCATCTACTAATTGGAAGGTTGGTTGATTCCTGGCTGCTCCAGTCTGCATTGGGCAAGATACTGAACCTCGAGTTACTCCCAATGCATCCATCAGAATGTGAATGTGTGTGAAAGCACTTAGACATAGAAAACAAGTGCTTGGATGAATGTGTGTGTGAATGGGTGAATAATGACAATAATGTTGTATAAAGCTCTTTGAGCATTGACGTAACGTAAAAAGTGCTAGAACTAGTCCATTTACCACATGCTGTGTCTGTAAGGGAACATGATAAAAGTTCTTGATTAATTCATAAGCCTTAAGTATGTGTAGCATTAGAGAGAAAAAGACTGAAAGAAGCCTCTGAAGTCTTTGCTGAAGCATTTCCATGATAATAGAGTACTGACTGGGACTCTGTACTTTACAAAGCCAGCTTCCCCATCCTGTGAATGAATATTGTCAGTGCAGCCAAGAGCACACTGTGCATCTTAAGTGTTTAATTTCCAGGGATACAGCTTGGTGGCAGCTTCATTGACGTCCAGGCCTAGGGACACTGAGCATCAAACTTACCATTCTTTGGCACTAATATAGTAATAACTGCATAATAAGAATTCTGGAGATCAAATTATGTAACAGAGTAAACTTCAATAAATCTTGTCCTGATGGTAGACATGATAAGATACTATAAGATACAAGTATAAAGGATAAGGCTAAGGTTTTGCAGCCAAGTCAGAAATCTATAATACAAATAAAAATCCAGATTTTCATCTTGATATGGTGTTTACACTTGACGTCACTGAATGTCACGCTGTATGTACATCAATTTACTTTAAACAAGGTCTTCACATTTAGCCCCTAGAGTGATATTAAAAAATTCTACTGGAAGTAATAGTTTTGGTTCTGTAAACAGAAACCTTATAAAAAATACAGATGCAGCCACTTAAAATTGCTGCTCCTAGCCGGCTGCCAGCCACTGGAAATCCTCCTCCTCTTTCTGGGCGTATCTAATTCCCAACATGAGCACACCCCTTTCCTCAATTGCAGAGTGTCACCAAGAGATGGTGCTTTCTTCACAAAAACTTTGACTTCTGTGATTCACAAATGTTTTAACATTTCATGCTGACGTATTTTGACTGGCAAAAACAGCTGCTGCTGGGCGCCTGGGTGGCTCAGGGGTGGAGCAGGTGACCACATTCATCTGCTGCTTTGCGGTGCGGGCAGCGCAAGTTCGAGTCCCAGCTAGGAGCAGCAATTTTAAGTGGCTGCATCTGTACTTTTTATAAGGTTTCGGTTTACAGAACCAAAACTATTACTTGCAGTAGAATTTTTTAATATCACTCTAAGGGCGAAATGTGAGCACCTTGTTTAAAGTAAATTGATGTCCACAAAGCCTCTCACATTGGCCATTTTGTAAATAATGAATAAATCTTTGTGGTGCATCCTACTGAGTCCCTCCACGCATGTGTGTGTTGTGTAAACAAACTTTGCAAAAAACACCGCCACCGGCAATGGAAACTACATCGTATTCATCGTTTCATGCGTTCTCGTGTAAACGCAGAGCGTTTCTGAAACGGCTCCGTGTAGAAGGAGGCTGAAACGCATCCAAACGATGACGCTTCCAGTGGAAACGGTGTCGTGTAAACGGGCCATAATCTGGGCTCTCTTACATGCCCTCAAAGGTAGTTTTGCTCTGAAATTACTGTAGCAATCTGCCAGAGATATGCAGTGTGAATTTATTTTATCCAAAGGTGTGGACACTTTTTTTTTTTTTTAAGCGTGCTGCTCTCAGAGCACAAGATTTTTATTTACAGAAAAAGACAAAGTATTGTGGCAGGTAGGTTACTACATTTCAAAATTATTTTAAATTACATTGAATTATTTTTAAAACTGGTGATGGAACATCTAATGCCCTGTTAACTCTCTCCTACCTCAGCATACGCACTTTGACTGTTAATTTACTTGGAACACCGGCACGTTGGCAGCATGGGATTACTCCCGTAGTTGTAAGAGGCAAATCTTTGTATCCCTCCCTTAAAGTAGCTTTTCACCGAGTCTTCACCCTAAATATTTTCTGCAGAGCTCCACAAATTTCTGCCATTTCTTCATTTCTGCGGACTACACACATACAGAATTGTTGTGCGATCCTGCTCCTCTCTGTCTATAATGTGCTGTTCACTGACAGAACTCGGCAATAATCGATTTATGTTTAGGGTTTGAATTTGCTTTTTGTTTACAAACATCAGGAGTGCAGTTAAATAATCCTTTCATACTGCCATGTTGATTAGTCAACTTGTTCAGTGTGCACATCCTCTACTTTACTGGCTGCAAGCAAATATTTATATCAGTGTTTTACAGAAAGGTTCAACATTGTGATTCTGTTAGAATCATAGAATTCCTGAGCAAATATAAAATGTATGAATTAGCAGCATAGTGGGCTGTAATAGAAAACACTTCTCCTGGTGGATACACAAGAGGTTACCACCAGTTTTCCTAAATGCTGCTTAGGGGCCACCAGGGGACATTTCCAGCTGCTTTTTTGTGATATTCGGCCATATTAGAATAGAATAGAATGCCTTTATTGTCATTATACAAGATGTACAATGAGATTGGAGATAAGACCAAAAGACCTGACTGTACAAACAAGATTCCTCACTGAAGCAAGTTGTCTGTCTTGTATTATCAAAGATTGATTTTGACATAATAGCTTGCTTGTGAGTTAAAATGGATGTTATGTCTTTTGTGTGTCTTACAGAAAGCCTACTGTGGCCACTGTAGCGAAAGGATATGGGGGCTGGGCAGGCAGGGCTACAAGTGTATCAACTGCAAACTGCTGGTCCATAAGCGCTGTCACAGACTCATCCCTCAGACCTGCCAAAGGCTTATGGTGAGTATTTCATTATATCCAGAAAAAAGAACGTTGCCAGCACGGAGGCTCATTAACCTACCAATGTGTCCAAGTCTGAAATCATGTTGTCTACACGTATCATGTAGATTACATTCCCTTAGGTGGGGAGTACTATGTGGTATTAGTGTGTAAAATACCCTATGCTTAACATATCCAGCTCTCCTTTCTCTTGTTTCTGTCAGGATCCTGTCTCAAGCTATATATTTTTTCTTTTCTCAACTTTCTTTCATTTCTGCAGCACCAACTGGTGTTTGTACAGACACTGCTGCAGTAAAGGTAATAAAGGTTTTGCCAGAAAGGTTGTTAGGCCTAGTGGAATAATTTAGTACTATCCACCAGTTAATTTATTTATAGATGATTATTTATATCACTTCTACTCCACCACTACGATGTCTGGTTGGTTAGCCATCACAAGTTTGTCCATCTGTATCTGGAAGCCTTGCAGGATAATAGCTTGGTCATTCTCGACTACCCATTGGGGAGTTTCCCATTTTGACCTTGGGACTTCCAGGTCATAGTTGGCACAGATGTTCTTGTATACTATGCCAGCCACTTGGTTATGGCATTCCATGTGTTTGCTGCCTGCTTGCACCCTGCTGTTCTGTGCTGGATTGTCCCAGGGACATCTTTGGACAGTCTGCACATGGAGTATTGCCTTGTGTGGTAGACCCCGACCTCTATCAATTTTGCACTTAGAGCTTGTTCCTGTGCTGCCATGATTAGTCCCTCTGTACTGTCTTTCAGCCCAGCTTTGTCCAGCCATTGGTAGGATTTTTTCAATTTCAGCTGCTACTTCTATCTGCTGGTGGTACAGTACATTACGTGCACAGACCAGTCTTTCCATGATGGTTCCTGTTCTTCATCCTCTTTTTTCTCGGGTTTCTGTTACCCGAGGTACTCACTAAGCACATTTTCCTTTGTGGCCATCTTCCTAATGTACTCATGGATCTTTGTCAGAACCACTTTCCTAGATGAACCAACACTCATTAGTCTTCTATCTCCTTCCTTCCTTCTGCTTAGCGTACAGTCTCAGGGTGCTGGATTTGCGGTGAAACCCTCCATGCATGGTTAGGAGCTTTCTTGTCTTGACATCAGTGGCTTCTGTCTCCTCCTTTGGCCAGCTTATTATCCCAGCAAGGTATCTGATGACTGGCAGGGCGTAGGTGTTGATTGCCTGGATCTTGTACTTCTCATTCAGCTGACTCTTCAGGACTTGCCTTATTCCCTGGAGGAACTTGGAGGTTGCTGCTGTCCTAGCAGCATCTTCATGGGTTCCATTTGCCTGTGGGATTCCAAGGTACTAGTAGTTGTCCTCAATGTCTGCAATGTTGCCTTCTGGTAGTGCAATCCCCACAGTTCTGACTACCTTACTTCTTTTTGTTACCGTCCAACTACACTTCTTCGGTCAAAGTGACACTTGTAAGACTTTGTTACTGCAGATCCTAGCGGTCTGGATTAGTGAATTGATGTCTTGTTCACTCCTGGAATACAGCGTGATGTCATCCATGTAGAGAAGGTGGCTGATGTTTGCTCCGTTCCTTAGTTGCTATCCGTATCCAATGTTGTTAATGATCTGGCTGAGGGGGTTCAGGCCTATGCAAAACAGCAATGGGTACAGAGCATCTCCTTGGTAAATCGCACACTTGGTGGTGACTTGTACAACTGGCTTGAAGTTGCCCTCTGGTGGTGTTCTCCACAACCCCAATGAGTTCCTGATGAAGGCTCTTAGGGTCCTGTTGCTCTTGTACAGTTCTAGGTATTCCAGGCTCTGTGTGTGAGGCACTGAGTCATAGGCCTTTCTTGTAATCACTCCAGGTAGTGCTCTGGCGATCCTTGGGGATCAGGACTGTCTGGATTTGAGCCCTTCTGGGTGTATCTTATCCATTATCAGCTGGTTCATTTGTGCTATCATTTGTGCTTTTTAACCACTATGTGTGACTTATATCTGGGCCTGGTGCTGTCCAGCTCTTCATATTTGAGACTGTTTCTTATATGTCTGCCACTGATTGTTACTGGAGCCTGTTCAGGGAGGTGGTTCTGGTCTACACTTAGATCCACTAGCCACTGGGCATTGGGGTTGTGTGTTGCAGCCTTCTCCTATATGCTTTTCCAATATTGCTCCGTCTTCAGCCTTGTTGGGGGTGCTGTTCTCATATTGTTCCCCTGCCACTGAGAGTACACTTTGGATGGTTCAGTGGAGAACATCTAGTTTATTCTCCCGGCTTCTATGTCCCCGGCATACCTCTTCTTTGCTTGGCAGTTTCTAGGGCATGGACAGCTTGTTGTACTTCTTAGGCACCCCTCTCTTCATCACACCTTTCTGCAGCTCTGATAGCTGTCTGACCTTCCTCCGTGCTGCCTTGATTTTAGCTTCTAGTCATCTTTTCCCTGGAGGGTACTGCTTCTTGTGACTGTTCATCTTATAGCCAAACGTTTCAAGGATCACTGTTGCCATAGTATACAGTGATGGTCAAAGTAGGGATTGTCCGTAGTGTTGCACATGCATACTCTGGTAGAATTTCAGAGGGTACTTCATGTAGTCTTGGTAACTGGCTTAGAGAGGTCCACGTTTCCAACTTAGCCATTTTTCATGGATGCTGTATAACAGATCAAAACAGTTCTTCCCAACTGACCAAAATACAGTGACTGGGAAAAATTAATCTCCTTTCCCATGGAAATCTGAGTGGATGCAATGCCACGTTAAATATGGAAACAGTGTAATGAGTTCAGGGTATCACATTGGAGCTTTAAAACATAGATTAAACAGGTGCTCAGAAGGTGCATTTAGGTATTCAGCTCAGATGAGGTAAATTATTTTAGTTTTCGGTCAAATCAAAGTGAAATTAATGTTAAAATGTGAATATTAACTATATATACTGATAAATATATTAATCTGCTTTGTGTTTGCTGCAATTCCAGCACTGTAAACTCATATCAAATCAAGAAAAACTAAAACCTTATCACAAAATGCAAGGACATTTGTGTTTGGTTCATTATTACTTTGTTGAAACAATGCTTCTTGGCAATACTTTTGTTTATTTCCCCTTAAATGGGGAAATGTAAGGAGTTGAGCTGCTTAGCTGAGAATGTGGGTTGTGCTTATTCCTATGCGCATTACCTTTAATACCTACGGCATGCTCTAATCTCTGTTTAAAAAAATTATATGGTTAACAGCATTGCTGCACTGAGGTCTAGCAGGAGAAGCACAGAGACGAGTCCACTGTCAGAGGCCATGAGTGACTGTAGCTCAGGAGGCAGAGCACACACTGATCAGAAGGTCGGCGGTTCGATTCCTGGCTACTCCGGGCTGCATGTCAGTGTGTCCTTGGGCAAGATACTTAACCCCGAGTTGCTCTCCGACGCTAGCGTTGGAAGTGTGGATGTGTGTGAATGTTAGATAATAAAGCACTTAGCTTAGTTACACATGGAAGTGCTTGTGTGAACGGGGTAAATATAAATGTGTTGTGTAAGCGCTTTGAGTGCTCGGACAGAGTAGAAAAGCGCTATATAAGAACTAGTCCATTTAGTCCATTCACTAATACTGTTTCTCAAACACACAAATATGGAGAGACTTCTCTTGGAAAAACAGTGTCAGCTATATTTTATAGCTGTGAAGACAAAAATCTGAACAGACTGGCCTTCCACCTGAATGCTGGTGGGATTGAGGATGTTGTCCTGCTGATCACTCACACATTTTTTAGAGCTGTTTTGTTCTTAAACCATTTTAGGAGGGTGTCCACAGCTACCTTCTACCTAGGAAACATAGACCCAACTTTATCAAAAAATTATGAATACCACTTAAAAATCTTTGACGGTGAGAAAAAAAAGCCATAACAAAGCAGTGGCTCAGTGGGGACTCACCTACCTTTAGTGGATCTCAGTTGTTAATCCAGAGCATGGAGTGTCTGACTTTTAAAATGAAATGCCAGATACCTTACAGAAAGGGGTGACATCTTATCGTGTACTTGGTTCTTGCCGTTTCTCCTTACTTCTGTCAAATGAGTATTAATATAACACCCTCTGTATAACCCAAAAACTTCTGCTTGCTTTCATGTATATATTTCTTTTCACTATTTTATATTATGCAAACCTCTGAATAAAAAATAGGAGTAGCAGCAATCTCCCACTCCCACTTATTAATCAATCAAAGACCCAGACAGTTTTGTCATTCATTTGAAAGCCTACTCTTAAAGTACACTGCAATTCTAAAACTAATAAAAAACCAACAAACACAAAAAACCCAGATGTATTCTCCTCCTGCCTCTTATTTAGGATCGTATCAGGCATTTTATCTGAATTACTGCTTAGTTAATATAAAATAATTATTGTAGGGGTTTTTAACATCAGTGTAGATGCGGAACATTTCAATTTCTAATTCTTGCTCAGGGGCCCACAGTGATGCCAGCCCAGGAATTCAAACCAGGGTCCTTTCAGTGACAAACTTGCTTCTTCTCCTCTAGGCCACCGTTCCCTTAAATAAAGATATAAATATGCTTAAGGCTATAATTCCTCCACTATTCTTCAATGCCATGTGCCATCTCAATGCAGAGCAGCAACTCAAAGTCCCACAGAGGTCAGGTGGTTCGTTAATAGTGTTACATCCTCACTGTGTACGACTCTGGATAGTGTGGCCCGTCTGAAAATGAAAGCCTCACAGCCGAAGTGCTTGACTCCCTGGTAAGCCTCACAAACCTGCAGCTTAAAGCGGATAACCTGTAAGCTGGAGAGAAAAAGGCCTCTTGCTAATTGAGAAGATCTCCATTTAGCCTGGAAAAAGAGTTTTTTGCGCTTTTAAAAAAATCCCTCCGTAAAGCTGGGACATCTTACTGTTCATCGCTGAAGAAAATCAGAACCCCAGGTTTCTTTTCAGCACTGCAGCCTGGCGGGCAGAGTCAGAGCTCTGTAGAGCCGAGTATTCCTTTAACCTTAACTGCTAATGGCTTTGTAAATTTCTTTACTCTCTCTGTGTTTATACACCACGCCTCATCCAAAGTGGGATGACTGGAAATGTACTAATTTTCCATTCAGCATTTTCTCAGTGCCAGGTCTGTCTCTTACCAACATTCAGTTCAGCAGGTTTTATATGTACATTTATTGAGCAGAAAATGTGGTGCACAGAACTTGGAAACTTGTGCTTCACATAACTTGCTCCACAGCAGGTTAGGTAGATCACAATATTTCTATGTATTTCTAGCCAGATAATTATTTAGCGTCATTCTAAATTAGGGCTTCCCTCAATGATTTTTGAAGTGCAAATAAATTGAATGAAAACGTGTGACACTGAAACCTCTTGCTTTAGACTCGGCATACCTTGCCAATCTTGCTTCATAGTATCTAGCCTCAAGCCTCCAGACCTGTCAACTGGAGCTGGACAGGCACCAGACAGGATCTGGACAGAAACAGCAATTGCTCTGTCTAGAAAAAGGCTCATTAGGAAATGAGCAATAAAGCAGCAGTGGATTCAAGTCAATCATGTAATTACTGGTCTGTATTGTTCATGATGGCTGGGAAAAAGTGACCACCAACCAGCGCATTCCATGTAATCAATCCATTAGAGCACAAAGAGAATGTGTGGCCAAACACAAAAGGTCCAAAATTTTGACACTCAAGATCCAAATCCTGACCAGAAAATCAATGTAGTCAGTAAGTATTTGCTTTGTTACTCTGCGTACTGTCTGCTGTCATCGGCCTGGTCATGGTTTGAGCTCACTATCATCAGGGCCTTTTTTGCTTGATAAGATTAAATGCCTTTTCTGAAGAAACCCCCACAATTCATTAGCGCAACAACATTTCTGTACATGAGCTAACATCCAGACCTCCTCTTGAGTGTAAACATGATCCATCATCCACTGTTCCAGGAGTGTGAAGCCATAACGGAATATTTGATAGGGTATATTGCAAGGAAATTTGGGTAAATTTCTGAAATTCCTTTCTTCAGGATCCAGTCATGCCATCACAGAAGCCCCCTTCAGATGCCAAGAGTGCAGAGGTGGACCTTCCACCGGATGATACGGAGGACACAGATGGGAGTAAGATACTTATTTTTTTATGTCCCAGCAGGTTATCCTAAGAAAACTGTAAAGAGAAGCTTTCCTATTGTGGAGGTTTTCCTTTTTCACGGGATCATTCGGTGGCGGCGCCTGATCGGGATACCATCCCTGTTTGCTTGCGTGTGTTCTTATCTTGGATGGCTGTTCTGACCATATTTCGTTGTATGTAATGACAATGACAATAAAAGCTCTTCTTCTTCTTCTTTTAGTCTTTAAGTACAGTTTGCTTTGAGATCTAAAGTAAAAAGGGAAACTCTGAACACAGAGGTCTATTTTCTTTTTTTTAAATAAGCGATAAGCCTGCAGAAAATGTGACAGGATACAGGACGCAGCATCTAAAAAAAAGCATGCAAATCTATAAATGAACATAACTTTTCCTAAATAAAAATGTTAAATGTTTGCTGCTCAGAGCTACTCAGATGTGCCAGTTTGAATATATTGATGCTTTGGACTGTTTTTGGACCCTAAGACAGTCACCATGGCATCCAGAAATTAATAACCAGATGAGTTAATAATTGAAATAGTTACTAGTAATAAATGATGTAAAAATAAAAACAAATGATCTTAGCTTTTAACATTTTCGGATTACATAACAAAGGACGTTTGTGAGTCCTGTCCACCTCCTCCTGTACTGCTGGATTGTTTCCAAATCATCTTTCTACGTTCAGATCGCCCCCAGGGGGCCCCAGGGGGCCTGTTATCACCACCACATTTTCTGTGTCAAACACATACAACCTTCATGTCAATTATGCTGATGAGAGCTGGGTCTCTTAACTACAACTGAGAGATCAGCAGTCTTCAGTAGAAGATTTGATTTTGTAAGCATGAAGGTAGCACATCAGGTCAGGAGTGTGACCAGCTGCGTTTTTGTCATATTCTTTGACATTCACAGTAAATCCGTCCCTCAGGGTCACCCTGTCGAATGTGGAATTGTACACTAAGGTGTCTGAGGGAGAACATTAGTTGCAAACTGCCTCAACTGGCATGAACCATTGTGGATATTAATCTCTTAAATTAATTATTGCATTTTAAAATCCTGTGTCAATAAGGACAAAACATAAACAACAAGAAGACAAAGCATTACACTAAAAAATGTGGAATATAATCAGCCCAGATGTGGAGCACAGCTCAGCTGCTGTACCGTGACTCAGTAATTGTGCCACAGATATTGTAGTAAGTTATGTTTTTATTTATTTATTTGATCCTTTGGTGTTACTGGTCAGCCAGTGCCACATATTATAGAAACGTGGCTCTTGGTCCATAGTTAGCCTTGGGGTACAGTGGCAAACTTTTAGGATGAAAAGAAGTCTGTCTTTATCATTGCAAAGCTGTCTAGCTTGTGTCAGACTAATTGAAGGGCCTATTGAAGTCTAAATTCTCACAGACCTGTAAAACCTCTGTGTGCCTTGTTTGGAATTTGCACTTGTTTTCTGTCACATCGATCAGATATCACAACTTCCCATTTAAAGCACATAAACTGAACACAAAACTCCTGTTAGTTTAAATCTGAAAGCAATTAAGCAATTTCCTTGATAAAGATGTACACAGTACGTCATTTCCCTTAGTGCTACATAGAACACTATTTGAAGTTTATGTGACATGTAACATACAATCTATAACTGACTGCAAAGCTACAAGAGTGTTATCAAGGAGCCCTCAGTGGCCTTCATCGTGATCTCATGAGTCCCCAGATAAGTGAATAATAGAGTGGCTACATTGTTCAAAGGAGTAATGCTGGCCCTCTGTCGCTTGACCTCTCATTCACTTATGCAACGGTGAGTTGTTGATGTGCTACATTTGTGCCCTCTCATGGTATCCCACAGAAAAGTCTTGTAAATCCTATCAAAAAGGCATTGCTGGTCTAGTGCTGTGAACTGTTTGGGGATCTCCAATATGAGATGTTCTGGGACTTCCTGTGGATTAGCCTAGTTTGGTAATAACTGAGTCGATGGTCTTCATTTTGTGTACTCTACCTCCCTCTGCTGGTTAAGAAAAAGGAACGCATGTAAAGTACAGATTGTAACTGTCTACAAATGTTCATAGATTATATGGATCTGTCTTTTGCAGTACCGTTTTTACCACACAACTGTGCAGTGAATAAAGCAGAAGATGATGAGACAGAGGTGAGACAGGCTATTTTATCAATGATGATAAGTGTGATAGCTGCCCATTATTTGAAAGTCATTATGTGATCATTCCTCTAAATAAATAGTAACTATGCTATTGATGGTATTGTGACCTCTAGGACATCAAAGCAGTAGTTGATGGCATCGATGGCATTAAGCTGTCCCAGGGACTGGCTCTCGGGCTGGGAGACTTTGACCTGATCCGAGTGATAGGACGTGGCAGTTATGCCAAAGTTCTGCTGGTTCGTCTAAAGAAGAACGAGCAGATGTACGCCATGAAGGTGGTGAAGAAGGAGCTTGTCCACGATGATGAGGTGAGACGATAAGTACTCATGGGGTCATGTCACAAATGTGAGACAGGTGCACAAAGGGTAGCCCAAACAATCAGACCAGTGTGCTCATGTACCTTAACCAATACCACAGATAATGTTTGAACATGACAGACTGAAGATCTTGTCTTGTGTTTTGTCTGTTATGTGTCAAAATGTCTACGTCTTCTTTTTTTTAATTTAAGTGGGCAAAAGCAAGGTATCTTGACAACTTGCCCTCCTCTGATGTGTTAGTTATGTATTGGGATGGCCAATTTGATCAGAAATGCTATAGAATATATACTGTAGAGCTGCTAAATGCTGCCAGAAATCCTAGTTTTACCTTAAAGTTTACAGTGGTCCTCGTTAGTTTTTTCAGAACTTTTTGAAGGTTGTAGTTAACTTTGACTTTGCATGTTTCTTCTGTTTGTGCAGTGACATCTATTCTCACTGTACCAATTATGTTTAATTACTCATCTACCTTCTGTCAGTGGTGGTACAATTCATACTACCAGGCTGCAGTGAAAACATGGGAAAAGATACACAGCAAGACGGGAGGCATCTGCCATGCCAGTGCCAGTGATGTTTGATCAATACAAAGTCCAAACCCATGTTCACAGAGATGGCAAGCGTACATACACTTCCCACCAAAAGGATTTGAGCACTGAGGCCAATCCCTTTATTTTTGCTGTAGTCTAAAAACATTTGGACTTGACATTAAAAGTTGAATATGAGACAAAACATAAACATCAGCTTTTATTTCCAGGTATTTACATCTGGATCTGACACGCAGTTCACAAGGTGGCACCTTTTGTCTGAACCCATCCATGTAACAGGTGTGCCTGTTACATGGATTATTCAAACAGGAAATAGCACTGAATGTCTGCACTCAGTTTCAGGTTTGGGTTTTGCCTGTGCACACTGTGCGTTTGTAGTTACAGGAGGACCCAACATGAAAACCAGATAACTGTCTGTGGGTGAAAAACAAGTACAGTGGATACGGAAAGTATTCGGACCCCTTTACATTTTTCACTCTTTGTTTCATTGCAGCCATTTGCTAAAATCAAAAAGGTTCATTTTATTTCTCATTAATGTACACTCAGCACCCCATCTTGACAGAAAAAAACAGAAATGTAGAATTAGTAGAGCAGAGTATTCAGAGCCTTTACTGTGACTCTCATATTTAACTCCCATGCTGTCCATTTCTTCTGATCCTCCTCGAGATGGTTCTCTACTCCTTCATTGGAGTCCAGCTGTGCTTAATTAAACTGATTGGACTTGATTAGGAAAGGCACACACCTGTCTATATAAGAGCTCACAGCGCATGTCAGAGCAAATCATGAGGTTGAAGGAACTGCCCACGGAGCTCAGAGACTGAATTGTGGCAAGGTACAGATCTGGACAAGGTTACAGAAGAATTCCTGCAGCACTCAAGGTTCCTCAGAGCACAGTGGCCTCCATAATCCTTAAATGGAAGAAGTTTGGGACGGCCAGAGCTCTTCATAGACCTGGCCGTCCAGCCAAACTGAGCAATCACAAGAGAGGTAAAGAAGAAGCCAAAGATCACTGTGGCTGAGCTCCAGAGATGCAGTAGGGAGATGGGAGGAAGTTCCACAAAGTCAACTATCACTGCAGCCCTCCACCAGTCGGGCTTTATGGCAG
>VUQK01020502.1:0-10917 GCA_015106715.1 Bujurquina vittata
AAAAATGAAAGGAAGAGATGAATTTGAGATAAAGAAGAAAAGAGGCGAGGCAGGGAAAGGCACAACACGGCCAGGAGAGCAGTGCACTGTACTTCCTGAATCATCATAAAGTTTGATGAAATGAATGATGCAGCTTGTTAAATCAGGTCCACTGAGGAAATTTGGGAGTTTCATCTTCTTTAAAAAAAAAAAAAAAAACTGAAGCAGAGATTTTTAAAACGCAGAGTACTGAAAGATCTTCAGCTTCGATCCTTTGGTTTTTCTTTTGAAGTATAAAGTTATTTTAAAGGCATTTATAGGCACAGTTTTATTTCTCAGAAAAAAAACTGATTTGAGTTTACTTTTGGTTTCTAGCATCCTTCACTTATCTCAGCCTCGTTTATCAGTACTTTGTGCTGCACGAGTCTTAAAATGTTTCTTTCTGAGCCCCCCTGAAGCCAAAGCTGCCTTCTTCTTTTTTTAGTGAACTGAACTAAACTGATCAGAGACTGAACTTGCTCGGTCTGTGGTGCCCCCCGGTGGCTCCTCCAGGGAGTGACCTGGACAGGGTTTTCTTCATAATGATGAAACTCTGAACGCACATACAGGAAACTCTGAAAAGGGGGTGATCTGATTTCATTGTGGGTACATCTTAAAGCTGCTTTGACTTTCTCTGCAGTCCTGCTGTGTTTGTGAGGTTAGGAATCTGGACTATAAGTCCTACACACACTGTGAAGTATCTTCAGACTGAACTGAAGCACAGATCTCTGTACAGAGACTCATTTGGTGACCGGGCCTCCTGCTATGACTCTGAAGGCGAGGACCTGCTCTCTTCATCTCTTCAATCAGACTTGAATCACTGTTTTCCAGGATGGTCACATCTCCAGCTCAGGAAACAGTTATTTCATCGCCGATCTTCACGCTCGGCTCAGATTCAGTGGTTTTACTCGCCTTCCTCTGACATTTTTCTGAAATGCACTCTTTGTGACCATTTCCTCCTCTCTGTAAAGTCCTGACCTCTGAACTGTCTTTACATGCAGTTTGGTGCTGCATAAATTAAACGGAGGTGCACGGGCCTCAAAATGTAATGAAACAACTTAATTCAGTAAAGTGAAAGTCAGCTCACGTTTCTCATCATTCTGGATCTCGTCGATCGTCGGGTTTTCTCTCGTTTCCTCCAGTTTCACCTGTCAATTACCACGACACGTTAACGACACGTTAATGACACGTTAATGACACGTCCTGTTGGAAGATTCAGGTTGTTAAACTCCTCCTTTTCTCACCACGCTGATGAGGGTCGATGGGCTTCGGTGCACCTCTGGATCCTGAAGCTCAAACGAATGTCTAAGAAAACAACAGATCGCGTCAACTTTAACTATAAAACATTTTCATCCAGGTCCAGATCATGTTTAATGATTCCATGATAATATTACATATTTTTGGATTATTTAAGATGGATTAGATGGATTCTGGTCTTTATTGATTTCTTTATTGTGAGTTTAATAAACTTCATTCTGAGGTTTTACTTAAACATCTCAAATGTTTCTGTTTCTGTTGCTTTATTTATTTTCACTTTTTACTCTTCTGGTTGCCAATGTTTTCATTAGCTTAAGCGATCTGTTTTATATGCTTTCTCACTTTATGTTAAATTGTGGTGTTCAGATGATGAGACTGACTCAAATGTTTTTAGCCCCTCGATAAACTTTTAAAGTTTATCGTTGTGGCACGAAAAGCCCGTGCTGGAGCTCAGTGATGTAGAGAGTCAACTGACCTGCCGCAGTCGCTGCAGAGAGCTGTGAGGAAGATGGAGAGGAGGAGGAGGAAGATGAAGAAACTGACGACTCCCGACGACAGGAGCCACGACCCGGTGACCTCTGCTCCGACTGCCGCCATGATCCCTGAAAGGAAACGCTGATGAGAAAATGTGTGGAGGCGCACTGAGAGTAGAAACTAGGCTTTCAGGGAGGATTAAAAGGAATGAGCCGTTTCTCAGGAAGATCCTCAACAGGTGTATATTTTTAGGATGCGTCATCTTTGAACCCTCCTGAGGGACAGTGCTCATAACACTGATTATCTCCAAGCAGCAGCACACAGCATGGTCTGGATTTATGGGACTGGCTGGTGAGCAGTCATTCAAACAGGCAGGGTTGAAGCTGTTCAGGTGAAGTAGCATCTCTGAAACAACTGGATGGTGCTGTGGCAGACAGAGGCTGCTGGAGGCTCTTCAGCATGAGGCCGATGAAGGTATCGTTCAACCTTAATGTTTGATGGGGCGTGGAGGAGCCGTGTTGATGCACACCCTTTACCTTTCTTGGACTGTCAAACATACAAAGAAGTTTCTGTATCACTGTTGTTATGTTTATTTCTGCTGACTCACTGCTGCCCCTGCTGGACCGCAAAGGAACTAGAGTTTTTGCTACTTGGTACAAATCCAAATATGCCCTTGGGTGAACTTTTTAAGAATAATTTTGAGTCTGTCTTCAGGAGAATATCACATGTAACACCATCTGTTTGGTTTCAGTTTCTGTGAACATGCACTGAAGTGAAGATGAAGCAAGAATTCAAACACAGAAACCTGGTTTGCATTTTAGTGTTTTATAAAGAATTCAAATAACTGTCAGATGTAAATTAACCTCAGTTTTGCAGGTCTAATGATTGGCAGGGGTCAAAGGTCAGAATCTATTCCTGCATGATCAAACCAATAAAGGTCTGAAATATGAAAGAACTAGACTGCAGAAACTCGTCCTGATCTGAAACAGAGTTGCGTTCATATCAGAGGAATGTTTTAAATGTGCTGTTTAAACATAACTGAGCAAATATGAGCTCATATGCACTGTACAACACAAATACAAGCTAATGCGTGCTAAAGCCTCGAGTCATGAACACACAAAGGAAAGAGAACGTAGATCAAACATGCGTTGTTTATGCTTTAAGGTCGGTCCCTTTTCAGGTGTTTACCTCAGCCGAATCGGCAGTTTAATCATCCTGATCGACTCCTGTTAGACAAACACAGGAAGGAGAGAGCAGGAGGTGTGCCACAGTGGGAAGGAGTTCATGTGTAAGAAAGTTCAGATTAGAAAAAGCTGCATTTAAATCTCTTATTTTCACTGTAGGGGAGGAAACAGGGAAATCAACACCTCGCCACCTCAGTGATTAACAGCCTACAGCTCAATCTGACATCAGTTAGCTGCTTCAGCAGGTGGGGGTTGGTCTCTGCCTTATTATATCTAAGGAACCTCCTGTTGTCTTCACTGCCTGACAGCTACTTTGTATTATGTTATATTTTTCACACCGGCCAGTCACCTGACCTCAGCCCACCTCAGCTGACAGGCCAGAAACCCATCTCCTGAAGGGTGAGCTATTCAAGCTGCTTCATCCTGTCTTCCCTCTGGTTCGCACATCTGAAAGCCACTTTGTAACCCACCCCGGCTTTTCTCCTATTCTGACCTGCTGCTGGTGATGCCTCCAATGGTCTGTACGGTACTGTACTGTACTAACCCTAACCCTAACCCTAACCCTAACCATGTGCTGCTCATAGGGGGTCGTGTTGACTGTTGGAGTTTTCTCTGTATTATTTTAGGGTCTTTACCTACAATATAAATCACCTTGAGGCGACTGTTTGTTGTGCTATATAAATAAGACCGAATTGAATTGAAAATGAGTCAAATAAATAAAAACAGCTGTAAGAGATTCTAAGAAAAAGGCAGAGAGATGCCAAACAGTTCCAAAAAAGTGCAAAACAGCAACACTGTATTACATAAAAAAAATAAAATGCATCCACAACAGTTTGCCGCTCTTCGTGGCAGCACAAAGATTCAAACCACTAAAGAGAGCCAAAAACCGTAATTCGAGCTGTTTGTTTGAGGGTGGGGTGTGCAGCTGGGGGCCCGCTGTCTCATAATCTGTCTCTGGCTTTCTGGTGTGAGCGCTGCCAGTCTGACAGTTTCCTGGTCTGATTACAAATGAATAACTTCATCTTCAGACATCACAGTCCTGCAGGTCCAAAAGGTCTGACTGGAATGCACTACATGCAAATACGCCTTTAAAAGTGATATTACGAGAAAAGGTTGCATGTTAAACATGAAAATCACTGTGTGTGTGACAGGAACACACACTGACACTATCACACAGTGCAGTTTGTCAGAGGAGCAGAAGTCCTGTCAGATAACCTAAGATATGAAACTTGGTGTTATACTTACACAAACTTTATATCTCTGCATATACTGACCCATAGTATTAGAAAATTCCTATACATTTATTTCCTTCAGCGCTGACACGACTGTATGCCATTTAACACACATAAACGCACTTCATGAGCTTCAGCTGTTTGTACATTTATGACAGCTAAATAACTGCAAGCAGCTGAAGGACAGAGCAGCTGTGAGTGCTCCAGCCTTCAGTTTGCTTTTGCAGAATGAAGAAGCAGCAGTGTGGACGTACCTGTGTGCAGAGAGCCCAGCTCAGAGGTTCAGAGGTGCCGTGAGGACGTTTACTCATTGACAGACTGAACAAACACTGAGCTGCTCTGCTGTGGGAGCTGCTTAAAGACACACTGAACAAACTGCACAGGACTCCAGGCGTGTCCCACAGCCGCTCACATCAGACCTGCAGCTGCACTTATTCAACATGCTGCATTCTCTGTTTGGGTAAAGCTGAAACGGTCTGCTTATTAATGTTCATAAGCTATGATCATGCAAAAATGTACAGCTGCAGTTCCTTTGCAGCCAGAGTGGTCCCCTTCATAGCAGCTGTATGCAGGGGGAGATGTTTGTATAACTCACCTGTTTAAACTGGATTCAGACTTAAAGTTTGCATCTTTGAGGCTTTGAGGCTGTTTGAGGTTGTTTTGAGTGACAGCTGATCCCTCCCCAGTTCTTTCTTCCAAAAACAGTCACAAAGATGGAGACGACCAAAATACCAAAAATAACTCTTGAGAACATTAGCTCACATATTTGCTCTGTGCAGTTTAGCCTGTGGCAGCTTCACTTCAGCCTTTGGATTTGTTTTCAGTTCAGAGGATGAAGCTCTGGGTGTTAAACTAAAGCTCAGACGGGAAGCTCTTTCAGCACTTTCTCAGCACCCTCCATTTATGAGCTTGAATCTGTTTCGCTGCAGTTGCTGATATATTGGTTACTGATGAACTTGGACCTGCTCTGATTTGCATGAATGTGTGTTTCTGGTGCTTCATGAGCATATTTTGCATGATTATGAGATTCAGCTGAGAAGATGAAAGGGTGTAACCATCAGTGTTAAACTTTTATTCTGTGCTAATGATGAATTTTGAGCTTGTTTGTTCGTTAAAGCTGATAACGATGTCTTCTCTGATAACCAAACGGAGGGCGTGCGTTACATTTTTATGGCGCTCTTTCTAACCGCACACAGCTGCGACTGATAAGCTCCATGAAGCCCACATCAAACTGAAAGTGCAACACCGTCAGCAGCTCCACCCGAACTCTAACTGATGCTTACTGCTTGGCTGGCAGAGCGAGGCCTCTGAGGACTGTGAGCGGGAGATAACGGCAGCAGGGTGGTGCACGAGGACGCTTCAGAAATAATCAAAATGACATTTCCTCTGTTTAATGTTTGCAGTATGCTTTCAGGCTGCACAGTTTCATCTTTGGCACCTGATTCTGTTTCAATAATTTATTGAAATTAATTTTAGCTTCGGTTGTATTTTAATTCTTTAGTTTTTATTTCTTTTCTGTGGTGTTAAAGCCAAAGAAATTCTATAATGACAATGCTGGAATTCAAGTCTAATTTCCCATGATGCACTCTGTGTTTAATCATCAGTTATTATTAATCTCTGTCTCTTCCACAGTGTGTCTTTTGTCCTCTCTCTCGCCCCTCAGCACCAACTCATAGGGGGTCGTTTTTAGCTGTTGGGTTTCCTTTATAATTATTGGTGCTATATAAATAAAATTGAATAGAATTGAATTGAGGTGGGTACACCCTGTCATATACAGGGCTAACACAGAGAGACAACCATTCACTCATTCACACCTATGGGCAGTTTAGAATCACCAGTCAACCTAACCCCACTAAAATACAGTGTGAAAACAGGATGTTGTTGTGTCTTTCATTTTTTCTTCACCATTTCATTTTCATTCAGTGGCATTAACTGTGAAACCTCCACACATATTTCTTTGCAGCTGTTCTGTCACCAGAGGGCACATTGCCTAACTGTGAATGCATTGTGTGGTTGGTGTTTGGTGGTGGTTGGAGGGGCCGTAGGCGCCACGCTTCTGTCAGACTGCCCCAGGGCAGCTGTGGCTACATTAGTAGCTTACCACCAAGTGTGAATGAATAATGCATGAAATTGTAAAGCGCTATATAAGTGTTAAAGTGTTAAAAGCAGCTTTGAGATTTTATGCACCTTTAATCTGGAACAAACTCTCATAAAACTGCAAAACACCCGAAACACTAAATTCCTTTAAATCAAGGCTGAAAACCCAATTGTTTAAAGCTAGTTTTGATTAGCAGGTCGCAAACAAATCCGGGTGAAAGCTGCTCTAAACAAAATATCTTATTACACACTGACATAAACAAGCAGATAAACTTATCGTGTATCTGCTTGATGGTTTTGATTGTAATGTTTTGATGATTTGATTGATATTTTAATGCTTTTAATAATTTTACTGCACATTTGTTTGATGTAAAGCACTTTGAACTGCCTTGCTGCTGTTATGTGCTATACAAATAATTTTTTACTTACTTACAAAATGATTTAACCCAACAAACACTCTAAAATGTGTTTAAAAAACAACAACAACCCCCAATAAAGAAAAATAAGGCTTGATGCTGCAGTTCGTTCCACTGCAGAGTCAGTCCCTCAGTTTTGGTACAGGAAGTCACTTCTTTTTCCTTTTCTTCTTCTATCGTTGCACTTTCATCAGCTGTGCCCGAACTTGCCTCCGTATGGCGAGGGCTGTCATGGTGCAGCATAGCACCAGACCGGGGAAGGAGGCGCATGCCAGCAGGAGGCGCTCTTCTCCGAAATCTCTGACCATTGCTGGCCGCCGCCACAGGAAGTCATGGAACAGCGCCTCCTGCTGGGCCAGTGTGGAGAGTGACAGCAGGATGTGGAAGAGCTGGTGTCCGTGCCCAACAATGTCAAAGCGGCCAGGGGAGAAGCGCTCGGGTACGGGGCAAGAGAAGAAGAAGGCAGACAGCAGAAACAGCATCACCTGGTGGAGAAATGACAGAAGCACTTGTGACGACTGTTTAAATATGTTTATTTTAAAGCCACTTCTTCTGTCCACTGATTTCATTGGTAACTTTTTTATGTACTAAACAGAAATAGTAACACAAAAATATGCAAATAAGAACAAATGCAGACTAATCAAACTTGCTGCAGAATTCTCTTCCACTGTCTTTATGTTGTACAAGACATTTTTATACAGACAAGCTTTTAATTAACTTGTTTTATGTCGTATTTTATTGCTTTATATTGTCATATATTAGACTTTTATTTTTGAGGTCTTTTATTGTGAAGCAATAGTCTTAAAAATGACCAGCAGACTGACTAGTACTGAAAATAAATTAGTCCTAATAAATGCAGGACCCTTTTACTACCACAGGGGTCACCGGGGACCCTGACCCCTGTGGTAATAATCGTTGAAGCAGCAAAGAATGGGAACCACCTGCAGGAAGTGCATGGGTAGTGCAGGTCTGCTGGTCCAACTGGTCCAGCTGTGGGTGGCAAGACGCTGGGCAACGGGGCTGATGTCCAGCAGGTAAGCCACACTCATCGGGATCAGCTGGCAGAGCTTCCTGTGGAGTGGGTACTGGCGACGGAAATGAAGTTTTGCGTAGCAGCAGGCGGTGCAGGAGAGCCAGGCAAGGAGGGCGGCAGCTGGGAAGAAGACCTGAGATCCAAAAACCTCATCAGGACAGCTGAATATACCGAGGGACCGAAGACTTAAAAACAGATCTTTCAAAGTATGTTTTCTGTGTCTCCGTCTGGATGCCCAGTCATCCCATTCCATAATTCAGTCATTCATCAAGCCAGTGTTTCAGTATCCAGATTGTCCATCCATTATCAAACCCGTGCAGCCTGCATCCTGTTTAGTCATCAAACAGTCACACTACCCAATATCCAACTGTCACCATTCAGTCATCTAACATCCAATTGTTCAGCTGTGGAATCGTCACAACATGCATCCATCCAACCTTCATCCAGTTTTTGAAGTACCCAATTGTACAACTGTCAGGCTATCCAACATGTAACATCCAAACTATACAGCTCCCTGCCTCCACCCAAAAGAGGCAGCAAAATCATTCAATTTTCCACCATCTGAAAACCACCAAGCCATCCAACTGAGCAACCTCCAACAATGAAGCCACCTGAGCATACAGCAGTCCAGACATCCAACAGCCATCAAACATTAAACCATACAACTGTTCATCATGAGGGAACAGACCTCTCCCAGCATACTTTTCCTCCAGGCGGTGTCAGAGCTGTACAGGCAGAGGGCCAAAGCACAGCCATACTGGTAGATGGCCACGCCCACATAGTCCAGGAAGAAGAGTGAGTAATGCGCCTGCTCTGAGTGGGACTGCAGCAGGTGAGCAACAGCACTGCAGGATGTGACACAATGCATGCTAGTTAAAGCTGCAGTATTTAATACGATTAAAAATCATTATACAGCAGATGTTGGTAAAGACACTGCTTGAGACATATTTTACCTGCTGTGTCATTATGTTAATCATTTTTGGCCGCTGATTGTTGCTGAACAGAAAATGAATTGCTCACCTGCAGCTCAGGTATGTAACAGCAGAGAGAACATAGAGGACCAGAGGCAGCGAGCAGACGTCCACAGAAAACCCCTGACCTTCGGGACCCTGCAGCCGAAAACCCAGGACTCCCTGAAGAGGTCAAAGGTCAGACAGTGGAGGTAAAACAGTATGTCATCATGCAGCAGAAGATCAGTGCATCTGTGAGTGTCGCACCCCTCCTTGCAGAATGGTGAACGCCGTGAACCTGAGTGCCACGCAGATGGCAGCCAGCAGGTGGCTCCACACGTTCAGAGTCTCGTTGTGGATCTGGAACAGGCTGAGGACGTAACACCGCCACGGCAGGCCCGCGGGACGGTACCCTGTCAAGATGAAGCGCTCCCGAAACAGAGGGAGAACGTCCAAGTCTCGCACGGTGGGGGGGAGCGAGGGGAAGAGGCGGTGCAGCGGTGAGAGGAAGCTAAGGCACAGCGCTGGATGGGCAAATGACACCTGAGGCATGATGGTGGAAGAGCCTACTGGATGAAGATGAAATGAATCTTGATGTCAATTAGTAGCACAGGTGACCTTGAGCCGCCTAAGGGCGGGGTCAGGTTTAACAACATGTCTGTAAAAGTGATAAATTACAGCTCCTGTCTAACGACGGCTGACTGTGAACATTAAATTACCTTTAATGTATATTAAATTAGTAATTTCTGAAAAATACAGAAAACTTTGCACTAATGCAGATTCATTCAGTCATGCTGATGGCTCTGGGTTTGGGCTGTGGCAAGCGAAGCATGACCCCAATGCAGGACTCACTAGTGATACCGTGATCTGTGCAGATTTATTTCATCTGGCTTTACAATACCTCAGATGAAGAATCTGACAGAATTGCATGATTATGCTAAAAGATCCACCAGCCAAAAGAACAGCAGGAATGCTGTACATCAAATGTCCAGCAGATGTCAGCACTCCTAAATGAGCTGTTAAATGGGGCTTCGTGTGATCAGGCTTTTGGCGAATCAGTTGGCCGGAAAGATTCAACACATTCACAGGTCCTCATTGTACCATCACTAGGACTCACCAGGCTTAATTTAATTAAAGCTTTAATAACAAAACTAGGGGTGTTCTGGTTTGTTTAAATCATTTTATGTTTAAGGAAAGGTATGTTAAGTTTTAGAATTCTGTTTACGTCAGCTTTTTCATGATGCTACAATGACACCAAGTGTTCGTTTTGGGTACTGCATGTAAGTAGCTTCTCTGTGTCTGAGATGCCTTCAATTCTCTCGACTGTCTATTGAGAAGTATGCAGCACGGTGGTTTTGCTTGTTTCGATCCTAGGAATGGATACGTCTGTAAGTGCTGTCAGTTACAGTTGTCATATAGTACAACACGTGAATTGTTTTCTTCGAATCCTTGAGTTAGTTGTATGAATCGTTTCTGCGTTAGCCATTCATTATTAGCATGCGTTGCTCACTGCTAACTATCAGCAATGTCCGCAGGTGATTGGTTTAATGGTAGAGACCTTATCTTAATAAGAGGTGTTTAAACACATGTCTTAAAGTGTGAAGATGTTTTTTACTGACATGTTGTGTTTTGTGTTTGTTGTAGTTTTACGATCTGAGTACATTGTGGATGAAGTGGCAATACAGCAATTAAAGCTTCGTCAATGAAAGCTCTACTCCTCAGTTACTCTCGTTAGCTATCTGTCAGTGCCTTGTATGGACACAACAGCCAGGACAGAATAGTAAAAAGACGTCCACACAGCTGGTCAAGACAGTAAAACCTCTCCACGCCGCGCAGCTCGTCAAAACCTCAGTTACAAAAATGACATCTCCAGCCGATGACAAAGGGCAGTCAAACCTGGAAACAAAGTCTCATGTAAGCACCAGGTCAGCCAGGTCCAACGCGTCAGCGGCTAGCAGCGCTGCATTAAGAGCAAAAGCCAAAGCAGAAGCATTAAAGGCAAAAATTGGCTATGTAGAAAAGGAAGCCGCTATGCTTAGAGAGAAAGCTTTTATTGAGGAAGAGAAACAGAAAGTTATGGCTGAGGCAGCACGCCGTCAAGCAGAGGTTGAAGCAGAACTTCATGTTCTTCAGTTAAAAAAGGAGGCGATAGCAGCATCTAGAGAGGCAGAGGTCTACCAGGCTGCAGCTGACTGGGAGGAAGAGCAGCCCCTTGATTTAGGCATGGAGGAGAGAGCTCAACGCACCAGCGAGTAT
>VUQK01020517.1:3841-17309 GCA_015106715.1 Bujurquina vittata
AGTCCGCCTTCAGAAAAAAAGGGTAAGATACCTCCCTTTTTTTTTTTTTTTTTTTTTTTTTTAAGGTCTATTTCCCCACAAAAAAATCATCCATAACACCCCTCCTTGTGCCACCAGACATATTTCTCCTCCAATTCTGTGACGGGTCCGGCAGAAGCAACATCAACAAAAGGCAAGAAGTGAGTCTCCTCCACAGATCCTGTCTATCGCCCCTATAATACCACCCACAAACTCCACCTGTTCATCCTCATTAGAGAAAACCCTAATCCGAGTGAACAGTTCTGATAGCAAAGCGGGACAGCCCGTGTAATGTAATTCCTCACCTGTCTTATTCAGAGGATACTAAAAAAAAAAAGGGGGGCCCACTAATGAATATTTTATGAGCTTTGCACATTTGATATTTACCTCTACAAAATGTAAAGGCTGATGAAGCGCTCTTGCAATATTCAGGTGTTCACAAACAAATCGATCTGTTAGTCCCTGTTTTTTGTCGGTAGGCTAAGGTTCAGAGAGGATTCACTCCTCTTCTATTTGATTTCAATTTGCACTGCTTATTCTCGTAATGCATCATAACCCTCAGCGATAACACTGCCTCGTTCAGGATGGATGATCCTGATCTAGCTGCTGGGGCAGCTAACCACTACAACATAATAATGAAAGGAATGACTTCCCAGGTTCCTTGTATTTCTCCATTACCTCCTCGTGGTATTTCCCTTCCTTCATCAGCATGCAAGACATCCCCTAAATGCACACTGAGCTGCAAAACATCTTAAAAAAAAAATTAAAGGACCGATCTCTGGCATGTCTATTGAAGCAGGTTGATAAATGCAGCGTTGAATATGGCAAGCTGGCCTTCAAGAGGTCTTCTAAGGCATTGGCATTCGATGTTAACTGCTACTCGAGGTTATATAGACACGTTTTCCTCAGCAAGCTTAACTAAACCGATGGACATAATCAATGCAAGAGTGATCTACAGTCGCTCTCAGGGGTAAAGAAGTGCCACTAGAGTCCTTTGTGTGGAGACAAACGTCTCCTCTCAAATTTCTACACATTCTACACATTGCACTCACTCCCTCTGGGAGCTGAATTTCTAACCTCATGTTACATTCAGTCGCACAAAAGAGAATGATTAAGACAGATTTAAATGCCATTGTTTGTCTCATCCTGTGAGAAAGCACCTATTCACAGATGTGGTGCTGAGCAGAGCTACATTCACTCACTTTCGAAAAAGAAAATTCGAAGGAAAAGTAAACCCCAGAGCCACAGCCTGAACATTACTCAGTTTTCACTAGAGAGCAGCCTTGTATCCTATTTTCAGCTTCACAAAGGATTTTGCGACTCACTTTTAATCAATATTCTTTACACGGTGGGGAGAAAAATAATCCACTTTCTTTGGCACAGAGAGATGAATACTCTGCGGACTGTGAGGCTCATGTGTGATCGAATGTGTGTCTCTTAATTTATGTGTAACGAGGCTGTACACACACCTCCTGGGCTGTACAACAATGGGAAAATGAGCGCGATTAAGTAGGAAACAGAGAATGCAGAATGAAAAACAGATTTGACGAGTCCTGTTGGGGAAAGAGAGAGCGAGAGCAAGGGGGTAATTCTTGGGAGTTCAGATGTAAACAGGGGAATGTGGCAGAGCTTTTTTCCATGAGTGGTTGCTCAAGGCACCAAACGGGAGGGGCCCTAGGGGAGCAGGATCAGTCAAAGTGTCCCTGCAGTGGCATGTCCCCTCAGGCAGTGTCCTTCAATAATCCTGGACTGCTTTGTGTGGAGCTGAGGTGCCCCACAAAGACAGTAGGGCTTGGCGTAAATGCTCGCTTATTGAAGAGAAAGGCAGTCGAGTCAGCCATAAAATCAGTCTTTTGTAATGTGGAGCTGAAGCTACAAAAAAACCTTTCAGCGTACGCTGCTTTACTGAAATCTTGCTTGCCTTGGACACGGTCTTGTGTGCAAATCTCTTGTTCCTTAGTAGTGAAGACCAAGTTCCGAAAGTCTCTCGGTTGACCTGAATCTCAATTTGAGCACACACAAACACTTTGCACTCCTCCATCAGGCCCTCTACCCTCTCCAACTGATCGTTCACACAGATGCCAGTAAGATCCAGCTGGACTCAAGTTCCACTCTCCCGTTGCGTAAAAAAAGCCCCCAACACATTGCTGTAGTGTCACAGGACGAGCGAATGACGCTGGCCGCTGACGTGCGTGCGCTGCTTTTTCGGCCGGGTATCGGGTTGCCGTCTTTGGCCTGCTTGCGGCCTCTTGGGGAGTCACCTGTCCTGATGCGAGGAATGCTGTGACTGACGTGCCTAGTGACGCCAGCATTGACTCCAACAGCAGCTCTGCATAGCGTGTTAGGTGTCTGTGTGAGCTCCCGCTGTAACTGCTCGTGCACAAGTCGTCAAAGGCCTGTTAGTGTGTGCAAATATGCACGCAGTGTCCAATGCATATTTTTGCATGTCTCCTCAGAGGTTGTTTTGACACCAGACACCTGCTGTCTGATGATAAAAGAGCGTGTGAGGCACTGGTGATCTCTCCTTGCCAATTCAAAAAAAAAATCTGGCCCAGACCTCACAGATTGAACAGATCTTCAGCGTCCTGCCTATCTGTCCCTTGACTCTGATTTCTTGACCCATGCCATCTCCAATATGATCTGAGCTCAACTTTGTGACTTTGGAGAATGGAGGGATATGGCATTGGGAGATGAGGTGGAGAATTTTTGGCTAGAGCTCCCAGCTCTAAGCATGTCTCTACTTTCAAGTTCCTCTGTCCCCCCCACCCCCGTATTCACTCACAGGGGACACTGCTCAGACGTGAATGAGCCCCCCTCTTTCTTTTTCCTTCTCTTCTTCTTGTGGACAGTCCAGCAAGCGGTTGCCATCATTAACAGCAAAATACCCATGACAAGTAGCACAACTGATACCACTTTAGTCTGCGGCAGGTCATTATAGGTGTAGGTCACTCCCGTTCCTGCTACACCGATAACCAAAGAGATGATTCCAAATGGAAAGATGCAGCGGTACCAGGACTTCTCCATTCCTCCAGTAGCCTGGGATAGACGCTCCAGAGAGGAGAGCACCTCAGGCACTTTGCCACCACCACCAGCCTCTAGGGACTGACCCTCCTGCCCGGAGTTAGTCTGCGACTGTGGTTGGCAAGCCAAATGGCCTGTTGTACAGCCCATCCTGACTGTGTGGGCTGGTGTATCCTGATGGGATCAGCAGCGTTGGCTTCTGGGATTCCTACTTGTAGGTAGCTCCGGCCTGGAGAGACAGAAAGAGACAAACAGAGGCAGAAAAAGGGAGAGAAAGGAGGAGGAGGTCTGTATGAGAGCAAAGAAATGACTTGAGCAGGAATGGCTCGAGCATGTCAGATGAAGGCTTCTAAATGAGCGCTGAAATCCACTCACACTTTCCCCTGCTCTGCCTCCCGCTCAGGCGGCTTCTCTGTACACTGCCTGCTGCCTCTCCGGTAGCACATTGTACACTCTGCAGAACATAGTGAGGGGGGGGAGATATATATAAAGGCTTAAGGAAAGAGGAGGAGCTAGGGAGGAAAAACTGGGAAGTCCAAGTGCTATGATTCGTTAGCTCATTGGTGACATCAAACACTGAAGTAAGGAGAACAGGGTTTGACGAAACACAGGAAGGGGGAGGGGAGCTCTCCCCGTTCTTCACGTTTCCATCACTGCCTCTCAAATGCAGCATCTTTGTTTTCCTACAATACAAAACACTTCCCATGGGAACACAGAAGCCTGGTGCATGCTTAAAATTAGAGAAAGAGATAAACACGGGTTTCCCTGTCTTCATGGCGATTACACAGTCACGGTGATTCCATCGCACCCCATCAGTGGCGTGGACGTCAATATGAAAGCAATCGTTCAAATACTCTCATTGGCTCCCTCTTTATTTGAACGCAAAACAGTTATTTTTAAAGACATCAAATATATAGTGCCTCTATTACAGTGTACAATACAACAATGAGCAATGTCAACTGGTGACAGAAATACAGGAAAAACAAAAAAAAAAGAAGAAATAACTAAAATACAGGCGGCCCCCTTCCTTCCCTCTCACCCACACACACGGCTGGAGCCAGTTCTTTCTGAATGGAAAGCAGCCTAGTAGTGGTTAATCCCCTTGTATGCTTAGCTCGCTCTTCCACAAAAATAAAAATCAATCCAGACACCTTTCATGTCCAACGCTTGCTAATTTTCCTCCTCCACATCTACAAAACTACATTTGTGAAGGACGGAGGAATCTGATTGTTTTCCTTTTTATGCTTCCAAGACTTGTGTTTTTTTTTTTTCTTTTTACATCTTATTCTTGATTATTTGATAATGAGTGATCTTAGCAGAAGAGAACATACTTCATGCTGCCTAAATGCCAAATAAAAATGCCAAACATGCTTCTATTTGCACAGGACAGCTGCTGTTAAAGACTATGCTTTGTCTTGACAGAAAAATTCAACTTGATGCAAAAGCCTCAAGACCGGCTGATCAGTGGGAGAAATTAAATAATAAACTCAGCCTAACCAGTGACTACATTGACTTAACAATCTCTGCTGTAGCTCAACCAGCAACAGCCATCTAGAATAGCCAAAGGGAAATAAAAGAGGGGAAGTTAGGAATGTGTTTGTGAGGAGCGGAGGCGCAGGAGAAAAGAGACATTCGAGAGCAATGGGCGTTTGAAGGAGAGAAGTGGATTCTTGGTAGCACTGTTGGGTTTCTGTGGATTTGTGCTTGAACCCCAGCGAGCAAATACAAATGAGAAGCAGGGGGAAAGCAGTGAGTGGCATCTGTACAGCATTTGAACCCTTCCCATCTGCGTGTGTGGCATATGGCAGTAATCTCCATGAAGTTTCACCAACGGACAGGAAAACTGCCTTGGATCGTCCATTGTGTGTCACAAAGAGGCGTGAGAAAAATGGGACAAATGTGTGAGACATGTGTAACCTGGGCAGGACCGGGCCATGCTGGTGGGAATGGAGGAGCTCTGCTGGTTACAGGCAACGCCGTGTAGCAGCTGATGTATGCAGGTCACAGGAGGGCCTGGTTGCATACGTGCCACTCCCACTGGAGCCTGTGTGTGGTGTTGACCCAGGAAAATTTCAGTGCCTCCTATTTTACTCCCTTCACGCACACACAGACAAACACAGATTTAAACCATGTGCAGGCCATAAACCAGCAGCACACTGCTACAGTGCCCTGCAGATGACATGGCTGCAATCCAAAAATAGTTGGGAGCCTTCTGTGTGAAGTGGTCTAATAAACGCGTAAATGTATTCCACTTTGAACTCAGGAACACATGCCTGAATCATTGGGCTCTTGTTGTTTTTGACTCATCCAGCCATATGAGACTGAAATGCTCCTCTCTTTTTCATAACCTTATTTTGTCCCTCTCCTCAGGGAAACATGCCATTTCCAGCTTGCAGCATACTGCAATGCCAGGCACTCCCAAGCACATCATCTTTGTGACTCAGCCGGCTCTGGGTGTGCATGTCTCTGTGTTTGCGTGCGTGCGCGCATGAGGGCTGGTGCAGCAGGGCTCCAACACCCACGTCCTGCTGCGTGAACCCAGCGCCACCTGTCGCTCAGTCTGGCACAGCCCCTGCCATCCACACGTCATCTGTGGGCACGAGCCTTTTAGGCTCCTCCAGGCGCTCCTGTATCTCACATACGCCCTCACAGCACATTTGAAACCGGCGAGACCGTGAACACCAAATCACAGAAACACAGTAATGGCCCCATATATGCTATCTAGCAGATGTATGTACGAAAGATTATGCTGGCTCAATATGGGGATCAAAAACATCATATGGAAAAACAGTATGGGAGAGTGTGGGGGGTGCAATCATTCCTCTCTCTCTTTTAATACTGAAAATAAACAAAATGGGGTGAAACACACTGGAAAAGTTGCACGGCCATCTTTGAATGAAATAAGATGGGAACATATCTCCTGGGGTTCCATCACACCATGCAAATCCAGACCACACTTAACACCCAAAACTGCTCTTATAACCAGATGTAATTTTAGGTCTCCTCTGTGAATTGAGTGCCACCTGCTGGCAAAAATCATTGAGTGAATATTACACTTCTGTAACATTATTGAAGGTATTAGTTATGGTGCATCAGAATTTAGCCCCCAAAAAAGAAAAAGAAACAATTCAAGTATATAATTTAAGCCATTGAAATACAAATTACATTACATAAATGCAGAACTATTTGATGTCACTGCAATATTATACTGATTAATGGTGTTATTTAAAATTCTACCTGCAGCTTTTATTCAGATGCAGTGTTTAAGGGAGACGATTGAGAAGCGCAACTTTTTAAAGCCGTGGCATGACATGAGACACTGAAAAAAAAAAATCAGTGATGCCATAATTAAAAACAGATTCTTCAAAATAATCACCAAGATTCACAATTCAATTACCATTTCATTAGGTACACCTGTTGATCCATCCAGTCATCGCTCAATTATATAGGGTTGTGAGGTGTGACACTGAGCATGGTATTTGGTGAACCACCTGCTGAACCTCCTTGAGCCACAGCAGCTCTGAAGCTGTTCAGTCACTTCAATCGTTTTTTATTTTATTTTATTATGTCCTTGTTTTGACCATGTCAGAGGGGTTTGATTTCATCAGCATTGCTCTGGATTGCAGTATACCAAGAGGTTTTTACTGTATTCAAACCTGTTTCTAATCCTAAAAACTGACTGGTCAACATGCTCACTAGTCAGGAAGGTTCAGAGTCGAGGACTATGGCAGGGAAACGTTCCCCTCCTTCACCCAGCAGGGAGTACATGTCTCTCAGTACACTGGGGTTCGGACATCCAGGCCCAGGTACTATAGACGACAACTGAGGGGACAGGGCGTCCAGCAGAGCCTGTGGCATAGCAGAAGACACTGTCAGCAAATTATCTCTTAATTATTGGCTGCTACTACACAGAACACACAAATATCTGAAACTCTCAAGACACTTTCAGAACACATCTCCTACCTGCTCAAGATCAACCTCCTGTTGCAGCAGTGCCACGCTCATCCGCAGCTTCTCCAGCTCTTGCAGCTCTGTCTCTGTTGTATACATTATAGTCAGGGGCAGGGGTGAGGTTATCCCATCTCTCTGCACCACACCATTTGCCCCAGTGGGGCAAAAACAACCTCCCTCTGGCTTCCATCGATCCCATGCTTTCCACTCTGACGGAAAAAAAGGGTTATTTTTAGAGCGCGAGCAACCGTACCCCTAAAACTTTTTTTTTTTCTGCTCTGTTGCCTCAGCTTTAAATAGCTAGGCCCTTGCTTAGCCGCGTCAGGACCGACAGCTTTAAAACCCCTCCGTCACGGGGACGAAGGTGGGGGGGGTCTGTTGAAGCCAAGGAAAGTACTGAGCTGACACTGAGTTTTCACAGCAGCTCTGCTTTCATTTTCCATACGCCAAGATGGTGAGGCTCCATTAGCTCATTAGCACGCTGCATTCATCATAATCATTTTTCAAATGCTGTTAAAAAGCAATAAAAGATAATTCCCTGTCTGGATATTAAAACATAGTGAAATAAAAATACTGATACTTAAATGTGAGATGCTAGATTGCATGACAACAGACATGCAGACCTATTAATTTCTGGAAACTTCTCTCAAAGACTGGATTTAGTTGCTACTCGTGCTGCACTGGTGCTTTCACTGGTAAACATAACAAATCTTTCTTCCGGAGGTCGAGAGAGGGTTTGAATGGTAAATCTCTCATCATTCACATTCTTTAGAACTGTATCAGTGGAGGAAATGGAAATTGTGCTGTGTTGCATATTGTAGGGACTGTCTCATACTGGGGATACCTATACATGACAATCCACATGGAAAACGGATAGAAAGAAAAACGTTCATATTTCCCATTCTCTTCAAGTCTCCTAAAACCTGTGTCATACTATGATTTACTCCCCTTTCCTGTTTCTGCTTATACAACATGTGTGCTCGATAAATGCCCTGAGATACTAAAGACTTGAAAGACACACATAAATAATGCTTAAACTAACAGGGCACTTCACTAGGTACACAGGGTGTGATGTATTGTGCATTCAGAGATGCTCTTCTGCGTACTTTGGTTCTTACGAGCCGTTATTGAGTTACTGTTGTTACTTTCTATTACCTCTAAGCACCTATTGTCCTCTGATCTCTGGTATCAACAAACCATTTGTGCCCAGAGAACTGCCGCTCACTGGATATTCTCTCTTTTTCAGACCATTTTCTGTAAACCCTTGAGGTGGCAGTGTAGGAAAAGCCCAGCACATCAGCAGATTCTAAAATACTCAGACCGGTTCGTATGGCACCAGCCATCACGCCACGTTCAAAAATCAGTTAAATTGCCTTTTTCCCCCCATTCTGATGCTAGGTTTGAACTTCAGCAGGTCATCTTGACCATGTCTACATGGTCTGCCTTAACACACAGGTGTACCTAGTAAAGTAGATGGTAAATGTATGTGACATAAAGTAAACAGAGTGAAAAACCATTGATAAGGTGTCTCCCCACTAATGACCACCTGCCTACAAACAAAGTCAGGTTGACTGATGTGCAATTAGTGCTGGGGAAACCAATTCTTTACAAAAAGGTTGATTTTATTTGATTATACTATAATACAAACACAATTCTTACCTTGTTTCACTTGACCTGCAAAGTCCTGGAGCTCAGCTGCTGTGAGCTGCAAGCTTTCCGGTGACATGCAGGACCCATACTTCTCTTCTGTACTAACTGTAGGCAAGTATATATAAAAAAAATTATAATTCAAAGTTAGTGAGAAGCAAGTTGAGTTGCATAAAGCCTTGTGTTTACAGTCACTTTATAGTCTATAAAAGTTGTTACAATTACAGAAAAATGTCAACTGCCTGATGCTTCCTGGCAGAGGAAAGACTTGACACACATATTTTATATATATGTATGTGTGTGCGTGTGTGTGTGAGCTGTTTCAACTGATGCATGGTGTGCGTTTATATATGAAACAGCTCACACAGTCACTTCCTGCCAACTCTGTGCAGTTTCTTCCTACATTATCAGTTTGTTGGGCTATTTGTGCCATCAGTCCATTTAATTTCTCACTTTTCTTTTTTTTTTTACATATATACACTTGTTTGGACTTTTTACCCAGCTCTATTGTTGTCTCTGTCATCTGCTTGGCTAGAAGCTCCCTGCAGAGCAGTGTGAGGTCTTGACCTTGGTGAATCAGCCTGTCCACTAGAGCCCCGGTCTCATATGGGCTGCCGAACGGCCAATTCCTGGGAAACTAAACGGATCAAAAGAGTGTAAACAATGAAACAAAGGCTGAGGGTTTGTTTGGAGAAATGAAAGTCTATTAATAAAAATTCTTCAGAAATACACTTGGCTATTTTTCAAAATTAAGGCATAAATTCAAGTGTAACATGTTGTAAAGTGGAAAATGGCTGATGACTCGTGACCTGTTTTCCCCCTGACTGCTCTACAAAAAGGAAGAATACCGTAGCTCTCATTCTCTCCATGAAGTGACTCCTCCCAGGCCCAGGGTTCCTTTGTAGGGCATTGACTTTATCCCACAGTCTGAAGATAATGTACAGAGGGAAACTTAGATAATAAAGGAAAATGTAAAAGCAGGAATATCAATATATTTTTTGCATTTCTATGCATTGTAGCCACCTATTCTGTTTGCTCCTCAAAGATTTCCACTTTGCTGTTTGCTCAGAACATATCCTGTTATGAAGCAAAGTCAAACAGAATGATTATAATAACACAGATGTATCTTTTTTTAGAGTAAACAAAGCAGTCATTTTCATAGTGTAAATCTAAACACACCCCTTCTGTTGAGACAAACAGCTTGCTCCATTTGTGTGCGAAGAGGGCTCTGTGTTATTTGAAGAAGGTGCGGAGACAGGCGCAGCTTTCCTCGGGTCATCACCGCTCGCCGCATTGCTTCTGACAGTCTTGTTTTTAGAGAGCAAGCTTGTGATGTGATCAGGGGAGACAGACGGTGGGTCAACTGGCTGCAGTTTCCTAGAAGCCTGCTGATATGCAGCGCCAGCTGATGAGGCAGGATAGTTTTGGACTGTGTTTCTATTATCTGTTTTTTTTATCTGTCCAGGGTTGGAGCTAGCTAAAGGTCTCGAGCCTAGTGAGGAGCATACTGATAATGCAGGCTTTCTGTACCCTTTCCTGTCATGGCTGGCAGATTTAGAGGACAATCTCGCTGTTCTTTGGCTTCCTCTAGATGCTGCAGATGAATGTGTCACATCCATGGAACCGACACCTAAAATCCCCGTTTCCTTTCGCGGTCCAGGTAGTTTAGAGTCTTTTTTGGAGGGTTCTGAGACAGTGCGGACCCGGAGGGCTTTCTCCAGAGCCCTCTCAAGCAGTCCTATATCTTCCTTCTCGCATGGGGGTATATCTGAATATGAAGAGAGCAACATGCAAACATGTGGTCAGTTTTAAATATGATGCACTTGGCATTAAAGGTACATTATCTACAAATATGATGAATATTAGCATTCATTTATAACAACTTCAAATCACCACAATCAAAACATTACACTTGACTGCTCACATCTCTATTTTCTGTTGCTGTCATCTATTTATCATTATTCTAGATATTTAATTTAATATTTATTAAGAGACAACAAAAGAAAATAACAGTAGAGGCTATTTTGAATTACCTGTAATAGCATCATCTGTCAGTTCTGTCTCCTCAGCTCTAACCTTGGGTGGTGGTGTTCTGTGGAAAAAACATTTCATGTGAATACATAAAATTAAAATAAAAGAAGTTTTAAGGTTTTTGAACATTTAGCCAGCACAACACAAGCAAACAAAACGGATGCGACACAACAGACGAGCATCAGCCACTGCCAGAAAGGCCGCCGGCAGTCAGAGGCTTATTGTACCACTCATATATCGCGGACACATAATTGCTTAATGATGAAACACGCAGCTGAAAAATCCAATTGCTCAGTCAAAATCAATCACAATAGCGTACAATGTTCAAGACTTCTTCTGTCAAAAATCACATTCACAAGGTTAGGACCAGTATGAGATGTCATTGTCAACTTTGGAACTGTTGTCCTGATAAATTTAAATAGTGCGGTACACTGAAATTGTTAAAAAAAAAATAGTGTGAAGTGTGAAGATGCTTTAGATGCTGAGAATTCATCTATAGCTGGAGTTGACATAAATGGCATAGAATATATTTAATTTTCTTCTTTATTGTAATTTTGTATCTAAATCTGAGGTTAAAGATGTAGCTGATTCTTGTATTGGGATTGGTGTTTTATGCTTTGGCTTCAGCCTACACCCTTTTGGCTTGATTTCCTGTGATGTAAATTAACTGAATAAAAATACTACTACAGCAAAATTAAATACAAAACTTTAATTATTTTTTTTTTGGCAAACACAAGTACAGTGTGACAACTAACAATGAGCTACTTACGTTAAAGTAAAATCAACATTTGGGGATTTTGGTCTTAAAACAGAAAGCATCTGATGAATTCATTTATGATGTTCTTGGATAGTGCAACAAAATTATTGACAAAAGAAAATCAGTAGCGGATTACTATCACACATTTTGATCTACCGTAGCGCAGCAATTGCAAACACAAACCTATAAACCAAAAGGCACTGCTGGGATTCGAACCCAGGATCTCCTGTTTACTAGACAGGCGCTTTAACCAACTAAGCCACAGCGCCAGATGGTGGCACCGAGCTGTAGATTCGAATTATAGAATCATGGAACTAAGGAAGTTATAATGGCCAAACGTCGCATACAGACACCAACGTACTTTTATTTTCTGTAACTTAAGTGAATGTTTAACTGACTGTTTAAATGGGAATAAGAATTCCGGAACAACAAATTCCAACATCACAGACAAACGTAAAAACGTGAGCACCGAAACAGCATAGAAAACAACTCAAGCAGGTACTTACAAGCTCTTTAACAAATCTCTGTAGATTTGAATACGGTCATTCAGCTTAGCTTGTTCCACTTTGCATGACCTGACCGCTTGCTCGACTGCGCACAACAGCGACATGGCTGCGTGTTGATTTGTGACTATGGTGACCTTAACTGCTATAACGACATGGAAAAAAACAAAGCAATTTAACGTTCAAATACTGGTTTAAAGCGGATTCGTAACTTTTTCAAGACAATTACACTAAGTACGACTCAGTCATAAGGTGCAGAATACACGGATCATTTTTAAAAAGCTCGTTTGTATTGACCCGCGAAACTCTCAAACCTGACGGATGCGGAAGTCACATTTCCCCCAGTCTGGCTGAAGAAGGTACCGTTGAGTAAAATGTTCAGTAGTCAGTCAACGCCATGACACTTATATGACTTTCTTTGAGTAAATAGCTGCTATTCGTTATAAACTAGCCAGGCACAAACACAAACTTTGAGGGTTTGTTTAAACAACGCATTCACTACTTCTCGCGAGATGTGCCACTGTTACCAGGGACACCACCGCACACAATACCTTGCCAGGACTCAAAGGGCCAGAATAACCATTAAAGTCTTATAAATTACGGCCTATTGTAATATATTATTCTTTTTTAGCCTTGTTTCCATTTAGCAGCACTCATTTAGTCTTAATTTCTCATTTCCCGCTCACACACTTGACTCATAAATGTGTCATAATATCTGAAATGGTAGTTGCAGATAATAAGAGGAGCGCTGCTAATTGTTTTTGATTACCAGAACCATTACATGTTGCAGTGATATTCTCAAGTAACCTGTTTACATTAATAGCCTTGCATGTTTCTCTCAATTTGAGTGCGCATTATTAGAAATTTCTGGAAAACAGGTGTAAATAGAGACTGATTATGGGTAACTCTTGGATAATTTCCTGTTGAACTGCTGCTTATAAAACAGAAATAAATATAGGAGCCCTCAACACTGAGACTTTCAGCACACACAGGCGTTGTGGAGCTTTTCCCATGAAACCCTTATTAAGCTGAAGTGAATTTAATAACAATGGTTTTATTTTGTTTATATTTTCCAGGTTCATGGTGTTGTGCATGCTGATATAAGGAAATACTGAATATCATTACATTTGTACTTTATATACATATAATCCTGTCAGTTATATACAATCTTTCATCACTTTATTAGATACACCTTCTCTACTGCTCATTGTATCAGCGTAGGCTGCTGGTGGTGTAATGCTGTGGGGGATATTTTCTTGGCACACTGCTGACATTCAGTACAGGCAACATCCAACTCATGCAATAACGTTACAGGGGCAACATCAAAAGCGGTGGACTTAAAACCCCCATTGTAACCTCTTCCTTCTGACAATTTCATGTAATTGTGTAGATTATTCCAGCCTTTTTTTTCTAATTCTGTTTTGACTGTGGGGACAAACTATTGTGAGAGCGTATGCTGTACTAGAGCTAGTAGTAGAGCTAGATTTTTTTAACACACACAAGGAAGTTCCCTGAGCAGAGCTTTATATACAACCCCCCC